>JASPKZ010000926.1:0-141154 GCA_030220185.1 Diploptera punctata | reverse complement strand
TTCTCCTCTCTTAAAGTTGTTGTTGTTGTTTTCAAATGCTGGGCCTTGGCACCGAAGCCATTAGCGTTCTTGCTCTCCAATATTTCTCTATTGTGGATCCAACAGGTAATACTTCACAAGTTTGTAGGTGTTCTTCATTCATTTCTTCGTCTTTATTGCATAGAGGACAATTTGGATTCGTGTAGATTCCTATTTTATATAAATGTTTGGCTAAATAGTCATGTTCTGTAAGCAGTCTAAATGTTGCTACTGTAGTTTTACGTGGAAATTCTGGAATAATATCTGGCTTCTTTACTAAAATATTCCATTTTTTGTCTTTGGCTTTATTGCATAGGTCTTGGTTTTGTTTGATTTTATATTTGTTTTTAACTATTCTTTTTATGGATGTGAAAGGTAAGCTTTTAGTAGTATTCTGAATTAAATTGGAGCCTTTTTTGGCAAGAAAATCAGCAGTGTCATTTCCAGCAATTCCACAATGTGCAGGTATCCATTGCAATTGAATTCTTTTCTGTAGTTTTTGGAGTTGTTGAATCATTTTGTAGCACTCTTTAATTTGTATTGACTTCATTTTGTGTGAATTTATTGCATATATTGCTGCCTTAGAATCAGAGAGTATGACCGCATTTTGAAATTTATTTATTCTGTATAGTAATTGTTGGAGTGAAATATGAATAGCTACTCCGTTACTTCTGCATCAAAATTTGTTGTGTGGTATCCTGCTGGTTGATAAAATGAAAATAATGCACATGTAATTCCTGATCCTGAGTTGTTATCAATAGTAGATCCATCTGTGTAGACATGTAACCATTCTTCTGGTGGATATCTCTTATTCACAACTTCTAATGCTAGAGCTTTTAGTACAAGTGTGGGAGTTTCAGATTTTGTAACTGGTTCTTCTAGATTTAGCTGAATGTTAATTGGTTCAAAAGTAAGAGGGTTATCTCTGATCAAAATATTTTCTTTAGATTTAGGAAGATTCAAATCTGTTTTTATTTCCATTACTTTGGACAAGAAACTTGTTTGTGTTTTCAACTTGCTGTTGTAACTGTTGTAACTGCCTTTTTTTCCCATTTTGTTGTTGTTAATCGTAACATTTTCTCATGTTGTGTTATTGCCTGTTCCTCTAAAGTTAGACATATTGGAGGGTTCTGAGTTAGTGCTTGCATTGCTGCGATTGGAGTTGATTTTGCTGCGCCAGTTATAAGCAGTTTAAGCATGATTTTGGCATACTTCTAGGCGGAATCAGGGCGAGTTATAAGTTATTTTGCTGTTGATTATACCCTCCCCATTGTATAGTAGTCTTGGCTTGATGAATGTTTTGTATTGTGGTGTTCAGAGGTCTGGCGATTACTGCCCCACTTTGCTCCGGCTACTCTTTTTAAGATTGAGAATCTGTTCGTTTTGCGTAAAGTAACGTATATGGTTTTGCATCAATATAAACGAAAGAATTCACTGTTTTTTGTATATTTTTATTTTAACACTTTTTAAAGAGAAGTTGGAATGGATTGGAATGTTTGGCCTTGTTTCCAGAGTTCAACTATGTTGAATTTATTCTCGTCTCTCCTCTTTACTGTTTGTTTTTTAGATCCTTAGATATTAGAATGTCATATATTAAAAATGTCCGTCATTTTTGTTAAGTGTCCATACCTATTTAATTATTATTTCTACGTGTGATCATAATAATTTAATTATTTTGTTTTGTGTTTTTCAGGGAGAATGATGACGAGGTTGGAATGGGAAAAATGGACGACCGCGTAAGTAGTGTAACAATAATGTATAGCGAAGTCCTGCTTAGTGCTTCTTCGCAAAATAACTTTGTGATTATGTCATTGTGTCATGCATGTTGTTATTACTATAAGAAGAAATAAATCATATCAATAACAAATATGTTATTCATAAACATTGTATCTATAACAGTTCATTATAATTAGCAATGATACCTAAAAGCTTGCTTCCATGCTGATAATCCTACAGTAAACTTCTAATTTATGTTAATAATTAAATTGAAAAATTACATTTTTATTAGAAAACTGTAGTAGAGGTCAATAACAATGATGGAGCTATAGTACCTCTGTATTCAATTTCAAACACTTGATAACAGTTATCTAAAAGTTATTCTAACCTCACAAATTCTCAAAATTGATAGGATGTAACACTATGACATAATTTATTAAGATCTTCAATCGGAAATATGTACCACCCTCATATTTTTTCTTCCTTGGAATATATTGTGGCAATCATCTTTGCCACTCTCAGCCAGAATCTGGTTGTTGATTTGACCATTGGAATTTTTGTTATTCTCTCTCTCTGGTGGTGGGCAGACAAATTTCACAATTAAATCCTTTTGCCTGGAAATTCAAAATTTGTTATTTTGTCTCCATTTTTCTAAATGTAAATTGTGAAACAACCAAAAAGACTAATATAATTGAAGGGAAAAAACTACATAGAGGAAAAATAGAGACAAAATCATGAATTTTGAGATCATGGGGAAAAGGATTTAAATGTGAGGTTTATCTGCCTGTCACCAGAGGATAGAGAGATTATACAAAAGTTCCAAACAAATAAATTGGCAGTTGGATTCTGGCTGAGAATGGTGAAGATGGTTGTCAAAACATGTTCTAGATGAGTAAACAAAGAAGAGGCGAGGTGCATATTTCTGATTTAATCTCTCAAATTTTACCTGTTAAATGTATAAGTTATAGCAGTACTTTTATTTATTTACTCATTTATTACTTATTTATTTTTACCCATAGAAAGTTAATGAAGTACATTAGGTAATAATTCAACTAGGAATCATTACTGTGATCTAGATGTAAATTGTTTGCTTTTATATGGTGGGCTTGGATTCAATTTCCAGTCAGATTCAATTTCCTGTTTTAAGTTTTTAAAGATTTTCCTTATATGTAAAGAGAATGTGAGGAAATTTAGGTCACAATGTCCCTTAAAAATCATAGACCTAGTAATTAAGTTAATAAATTTTGTAATTTAGAAGCATGCAATAGCTCACTTAGAACTTATCTATGAAACTATAGAATTGATAGTGATATGCAAACTTACATTTGTTTATGTTTAGTAATATTTTGTTTGTTTTTGTAAACAAATAAACACAGTTTTGTATATATTCATATCTAGAATAAGGTCAGCTTTACAATTAATGTCATACTGCTTCTTTGCTACACACAGTTTACACACAACATTCACGTAGCTTATTACTGTTTATAACAGTTTTTTTTCCCTCCAAAACATGAAGCATATCAGCAAAATAATGTTTTGTTGTACAAATGTAAGAAGCAAAATTGGTCCTTTTTGATAATGTAGATATTAAATACTTTAGTTGTAGAAAGATAAAATTAAAAAAAAAAACATTTATTTCCACTGCAATAAATATTCATATTTGGGATGGGAATGGAGAAATGTTGGTTGGTTGGTATCTAATGTCGAGCACTTGATAATGAAATCATTCTGTTTGCAATGTTAAAATCCATAAACTCTCTATACTTGTCTGGAGTAATGGAATGAGATTAAGGAATGAGATAAAGCTACTATTATAGAAGGTCTCTGATATACATGGATGCCAGCTGACAGGGACAGATGAAATTGAATGGAACGAAATGGATGACATGAATATGGAGGAATGGTGGAGTGAAGTTTTTGATAGGTGAAAATGGGGGAATCCCCAAGAAGAACCTGCAGGAACTCCAATTCATCCAATATGAATACTGGTACCACATGAAATGACTGAGATGTGAACTAGGGAATCAGAGGAGGGGACCAAGTGTCCCACTGAACTGTCTGATGAGATGAGCCAATGTGGGCCTGGTGGACTAGTGGTTATGCTCCTAGCCTCTGATTCCAAGGGTCATGGGTTTAAACCTGGCCACGGTTGATAGATTTTTTTTAGGATGGAAAAATCCAAGGAGCAAGTCCTCTGGGAGAGACTTCAAGCCATGGGTCCTGAGTCTGAAGATTTTCAGACTCATAAAAGATCCTTAAGCCTGAACAAAGAGGCCTCTAAGCAAAATTTACCGATCTCAACATCCTAGTAATATCTTAGTTGCTTGCCAGATGTCTCATTGAGTCAATGTCTTGATCGCCACCCATGACATCCTTGGGCAAAAAGGTTACTAAAAAATTAACTTGGTCTATTAACTCCTGACAAAGGAGAGGCTATGGCTCAATAATGGGCTACGCCATTAATCAATCAATGTGGATGAAGTAAGCTTTAAAATACAGTTATTCTCTGATACTTTTTCATACTATGGGGTGATCCGAGCAACTTGCAATGTTTACTGTTAGGAAGCAAAAGACGAGGAATATTACAGTTGAAACATGCACTTACTGTATCTGCTGGATTGTAAACTAAACATAATATCCATATTATGTTTCAGACAGTTGAGCATTAAGTTTGGTTTTACCTGTGCTCTGGCACTTGATTGCAATAACTACTTTCACTTCCTTGCAGCGGACAAGGATACAAAATGAACAAACATCAGTGTACAATATTGAACAAATGTTGGAGAATTATTATTGACTAGGAAATCTTTGGGGCGAAAAATATCCTCATCATGAGTCCTGGAAAGGATGTAAGAGAGAATTTCCAATGCTCAAAAATTGGGATAAGCCAACTAAGGGAAGGAAAATCTTGACAGGAAGTCCAATTCCATCCAACTATTGTAAACATAACTCAAAAGTTTAATAACATTTTTTTTTAATAACATGCCACCATTGATTTTTTAAGTATCACTTTTCACACATAACACAGAACTTTGTTTGCTGGTATCTTCATATACTTCATGTTTAAGTATCTTCCTATCCTGTTTTTCTCCTTGTTACAACTGCAATAACATTTATCTGTTAATCAACAGTTCACACCTTTTTGTTTCAAAAATACAGTAAATGTAGAAAAAGTAAAGATCTGAAATTCATGTGGATTTTTTCAGTATTTCACATCTCACACATGTCAATGCTGCTTATTTTCACACTCGGGATAATATCAGTATCATAATTTGATAATTTATGACAAACTGAAAGTTAACAATTTAGTTATACCACACATATATTTTGCCCTGTGACTGAGCAAATTAAGACACATACCTTTGGTGCTGAGGTATAGAACATGTACTGGTTCAATCTTCAAGGGAGAAAAAAATGTTGGCCAGTATGGGATCAGTGTCCACTCAGAATTGTAAGGAATTTGGGTAAATATAAATGCAGCTCCAGGTTGACAAAACCACTTATGATGGCTGCTTGAACTGAAATGTCAGTATCTCTGGAGAAAAAAAAAAGAGAGAGAGAGAGAGAGCGTGCTCAATGATGATGCTAATGGCCAGATATGTTAGAAGTTAGAAAGTATGCTGAAATAACATATTACTATTACTAATACAACCGTAATCATCAGTTCATTGTTTTCCTTTGAGGAGGTTTTAGATTGTATACAGATATCAAGATAATTAAATCATATTTTGTTTTTTCTCACCTGGAACACGTTTCAGCAGACATCTCCATCATTTTCTGATAGAAATTCTGCTACATCACTCTTTGGAAGTCTTAAGTATTCTCTCTGGGAGTGAGCTGGTGAACTTCACAATTAAATCCTTTTCCCATGAACTCCAAAATGCATTATTTTATCTCTCTTTTTCTGGCTGTAGATTTTTTTCCAAATTGAGAGTTCTGTTAGTTCTTACACTGTTTCACTTTCAGCAAATTTGACTTCTCTTCAATGTTATGAATTTCTGTCTACACACAAGCATCTACTGTCAATTTTTCTATTTCTCCATATTTTACATTTATAAGGTATTTTTTTCATTTTGATGTTCAGATTTCTTCTAGTTTTTCCTATGTAGACTTTTTCACATTCTCTACATTTTAGTTCCAGATTTTTTATCTTTGTCCAATTTTTAAAATTTGCTTTTTATCAGTTTTGAGACATAAATAAATAAATAAATACATTTCTTCCCAGGTTTTCAAGCTTTCATTTGTTTCCATGAATATACCCATCATTGACATTTATTAGTTTATCATGCCATATTTGTTTACATTAATAAATCTTATGGAAAAGAGCCTTCAGTGCATGAAACACAATTTTTGACATTTCACTACAAGTAAATATAGTATCCATACTCGAATTTGTTATACTTATGATTAACCAGTCCACTGCTGTGGTCTCGAGGTAGCATTCTGCCTTGTCATGCAGCAGGTCTGGGTTCTATTCCCGGTCAGGACAGGCTTCCTGGATGAGTTTTTTTTTTTTTTGGGTTTTTCCTCATCTGTAAGACAAATATCAGGAAGCTCTGAGGCCCAAACGATTCCCGAATATCATCAGGCTGTCATCATCATCATCCCCGGTGTTGAAAGCAATAAGGAAGCTACCACACCTATGTATAATTCCCTAGAAAGATGCAAACATAGCATGAAAATGCTATGATTGCAGTGAAGGACCTTCCCTAGGGCAGAAAACTATAGAGTAGAGTGATTAACCAAGCCCCATGCCATATCAAGCAATTTAAGGTACCATGCCTTAACACACAGCTATGGGACTTGCACTGGTTAGAGTCATATGGGGGAAGAAATTTTCTCACAGAATTTCATCCAATATGGGACCAGTGCCCACCCAGCATCATGAGGAATTTGGCAGTTGTAATAATAAGTGGATCCAGGTTGAGAAAACCGGCTATAATGACTGGGGAACTCGACGTTTTGAATATGTGTTACCCCTATACGGTTGGATGATCATCCACATCTGTAATTAACACATGTGGATGTGAGGCCAGGGACTTTATAGGCTTGTCTTACCATGGATTTTTTTTAGCATTACACAACTTGATAAATATAATTTCTGAAGTGTAACTTTCCTTCACCAATAAAAATTAGACTACATTGCTTTTCTATATTTACTGTATTTTCTCCTAACCTTCATTCTTATGTTTGACATTCACTTGTCTGTGCTATTGTGCTAGCTGCTTAACAATATGCATGCTGTTTATAGGTTCGCGACCAAATTGGAGGCTTTGTCGTGCCTGGCGAAGAAGATGTAAGTCTAATTTCACCTCTCACATATTATTTTCATTTTAAATTTGTTTTCAAGTAACTTTATTTTAATTTTAAGTTTCCATTTATTTAATTAAAAAGATATGATTTTTTTTTAGTTCTCATATTTTTCTTTGAAGATAAGAAAAATCCCTAAAATTGATTATATATTTTAATTTTCTGATTTAAAAAAAATTCAATTAGTAAAATATTTTACTGTTTGCAAGAAAGTAATATTGAAATAATTATGTAAAATGGGACCTTCCTAAAGAAATTTATTCATTATCAGGATTAAAATTAGGTTTTACAAATGAGTTGATATGTTTGCTGTCAAAGCATAGCTGAGACCATAATTTTGAAACAAATTCATAAAATATTTTTAATCCTTTCAATGTAAGTGCTGTAATTTTATTTCATATTATGTTGAATTTCATTATTTTAAATAAATATTAGCATGGTACTGTATGTAACCTATTCAACAACTGATATAAGACAGCGCTCCTAAATATGCTCACAAGAACTTGCTTATATGGAATGTTGAGGTTAATGGGTCTATTTCAAGATAAAATTCGAGGCATATTTTTAAAGTAAGTTCCGAAAGGGTGTGGTAAGTAAAAAGGCAGATATTTACAAACCATTTTTGTTGCATTGTATTCCCCACACTTCAATTACTTTTCAACATAATCTACACCATTATTGAGACATTTATCGAGTCAGGGCACAAGTTTTTTATCCCCTCATTATAGAATCTGCCCGCCTGCAATGCGAACCACTCCCACATTGCTGTTTTCACTTCATCGTTGCCATCAAAATGTTGGCCACTGAGGAACGTCTTGAGGTGTAGGATGAGATTAAAGTCACTCAGAGCCAAATCCAGGCTGTAGGAGGGGATGGTCAATTTGTTACCAGCCAAATTTCGAGATGAGATTTTGGGTGTCACGAGCTGTGTGTGGCCGAGCGTTGTCATGAAGCAACACAACTCCGTCAATCAGCATCCCACGTCTCTTGTTCTGAAATACGCGACGGAGCTTCTTCAAGGTCTGACAATAGGTTTCTCTATTAATGGTTTCACACCCCGAGACAAGAATTCAATGAGTAGGACTCCTTTTTTGTCCCGAAAAACTTTGCACATGATGTTGCGTGTTGACATGGTTTGTTTGAATTTCTTTTTCTTTGGCGATGCCTCCATTCTATGAACTGCTGCTTCGATTCAGGTGTCATGTGAGACACCCAAGTCTCGTCACCTGTCACAATATGGTCAAGAAACTCATCACCTTGCTCACTGTAATGTGTGAGAAAGCTCAATGCGCTGGAAACACGTTTGGTTTTGTGTTCCTCGGTGAGCATTTTGGGTACCCATCGTGAGCACAATTTTTGATAACATAATCGATCTGTCACAATTTTGTAGAGAACATTCCGTGACAATTGTGGAAAGTTCAAGGAAAGCGAAGAAATTATGTATCTCCTGTCCTCACAAATCTTTTCATCGACAGCATGCACCAAATCATCATTGATCAAAGATGGCTGACCAGTACTTTGTTCGTCATGCACAGAGACACAGCCATTGTTGAACTCCCTAACCCATCTCCTGACCATTCCATCACTAATGGCATCTTCACCATACACATCACAAAGTTGGCGATGAATGTCAGCTGGTTTGATGTTTCTCGCATTCAAGAAATGGATAACAGACCGTATCTCACAGTTGGCGGGTGCTCGATCACTTTAAACATTTCAACTGAACATAACTAACCATACACACACACACACCAGACTGAAGCTCTGAAACTCTGCATACCCAGCTTGCCTAATGAAACACACATGCACAAATTTACAATTGCAGTGATACAATGGCTATAATTAAAATGGAACTTACTTTAAAACACGCCTCATATAATAAAAGTAACATATCCAAAATATATGACAACTAAAATTAATCACTGTATAAACTTAAGTAATGAAAGTGTAGTTAGCCATTTGTAACAGTGAAACAAATGAAAACTGTCTTCTAGTCCCGAGGGTCAGCGGTTCAAACCTGGTTAGGGTCAATGAATTTTTTAAGATGGAAAAATCCAAGAGACAAGTCCTTCAGGAGGGATTTTAAGCCATCGTTCCCGAGTCTGAAGGCTTTCAGGCTTCTAAAAGAATCGCAAGCCTGAATACAAAGGCCTCTGTGCAAAATTTAACTGACTTTCATTCATACAAGTAATATGTTAGTTAAATTTGGAGAGAAAAATTCTCGCCTAGACCAGGACTTGAACCCGGGACCCTTGGCTTTCCGGGCCAAGTGCTCTACCAACTGAGCTACCAAGGCGAGTTACGATCTAGACGCAAATTTTTCTCTTATATACGTTGTAATTCCCTATCGCCAAATGCTTTTGAAACCATTGCCATTGAAAGCCAAGGGTCCCGGGTTCGAGTCCCGGTCTAGGCAAGAATTTTTCACTTCAAATTTAATTTATCTTTCATTGAGAAATGTTAAATCTATAATAAAAACATAATATGTTAGTTGCCTACTAGATGCCTCATTGAAGTGATGTGATTATCACGTGTCACTTGTTGACATCTATAGGTAAATAAGCATTACTAAATAATTAAATTAAACCTCATAGTGAAAGTTCAAGCATAACAAAACTAGCTTGGTTAGTTAATTTCTGCTAGGGAGCACCCATGTCCGCACATAGGACATATGGGTATTATATTTACATATGGTACATGGTAGCTCAACTGCAATGTTCCATTTTCCAGCATTTTAAAATTGTTAAGTACTGAAATGAGACATAGTATGAAATAAAAAAAAACTTTATACAATTTTGAAAATTAATATTACTGTAAATGTAAAAACTATTTTTGAAAATAAAAATAAAGTTACACAGTCATAAAGGCCCATGTAGAGCATGAATGCAAGGATTCATAATTCTTAGCTAATGAGACTATGAGATGATGATATGGCTTAGCTCTATTCTGACTGTCTTCAAGGAAAGTTCCTGGTACAATACTTATTGTACAGGAGGGTGAATGGGCTTCAGGGCCATTCTGCTACCTACACAGGCCATCCAACCTATAATAGACACCTGCTCTCTGAGCTATTTTTTCCATTTTTCTGACAATAAAAGAGCTAAAATATAATCCTAATGCCTAACCTTATCAAATAATATTACAAATAAATTACTCTAATTTCCTTCAAAGTTGTATTTTCAAATCTGATTAATAAACTATCAAACATATTTGCATGTATAAAAAGTTCTTAGGTTATGTACCATAATGCTTATTGACAAAACTTCATGATATATTTTCAAATACTGCTTGATATATGAAATGTCCTTGCTGGTCCAATGAATGTGATATTTAAACCCAAGTTTTACAGTTTTAAATCCAGCTTTGGTTGATACATTTTTTTCAAGTTTTGAAAATTATGTTGTTTCCTTTTGAATAAAATAATCTTGGCCCAAATGAGATTTCTAAACAAAATTCTCCTTGAATCATGACATTAATAATTTGGGATATTAAAGATAATTGATAAATAAATTACTACCCATTTAATTTATGAAAAGAAACATAATTTTTTTATATTACCTATAATTTGTTTCAGTTCTTTTTAATTGAGAGGTGTTTTAGTATTTATTTAAAGTATTATTTGTTTAAATATTAAGAACAATACACCATATCTGAGAAAGATCGTAATTTTAATATTATGTATAACATCTATATTTATTGCTTCAATACACACACACACATTTTCACAGAGAAACTCAACATTTCAGTAAGCCCTATATCTTGTGAAATGTATTATTATATTAAAATAATAATACCGGTATTTTTATATATGCATGAAAGCATTTCTGATGTAATCAATTTTATTGCTTCATTATTCCAGTATCATTAATATCCTGTTAAGATTAATGTAATGTCCTATATATCTCTAATTTTAAAATTCTGCTTGTAAATTGTATATTCTCGACCACATGTTATTATGATGAGAAACTTATAATTCTTAAATCTATTTTACTGTTATTATTGTGATATTATATGTTATTAAAGCCTTAAATAGAATTTTAGAAGCTATTTTAGGTGCCATTTTTTTCATAGCCTAAAATCTGAGGTCTAAATATAATATAGGACTTTTTTTATTTATCATTAGATTATATAAATATGATTAAAAATAAAAAAAATAATAAAGAATTTTACATCTTACCTTTTTAAAATAATTTTTAATCCCAAATATTTAAATTAATGATAATGGGCTCATAGTATCTCATCCTATTAAATATTTATAAATATTTTTATAAGATTCGTGATATGATCCATTGAGGTATTATTCAAAATTAAAGTATAAAACTATGCAATATTTACCTAAAAGGTCTGTTTTCTCAACTTTATTAGTTATTTATCTGTAGCGCTTTTGGGACTAGTCCCAGTTTTGAATCCTGCTGATGATGGGACTAGTCCCGAAAGTGCTACAGATAAATAACTAATAAAGTTGAGGAGACGGACCTTTTAGGTAAATATTCCTTAATTTTATACTTTAATTTATAAATATGATTATATTTTAGCAAGTTACAATTTTGCTGATTTTTTAGCTTAATTTATTTATATGAAAAATGATGCTCTGTGAGACATTGTAACTTTTGAGTTTTTTTTGAAAATATTTGAAGAAATAAATATATATAAAGTAAGAAAAATTTTTGGAGCTGTTAGACCATGTTACAGCTATGGTTGCCATGTTCAGTGACACTTTGACCTACAAGCTATCAACTGCAAATTTACAGGTGTACCGGTACTGTGAGGGGACTCTTGTCATTCGAGTTACTGGAAAGCTGACTCCTAATTGTTTAATTAATTCTTTATGAATGTGCAAGCTGTGAAATGGAATAATTTCTAACAGCTCAAATATTTTTCTTAATTTATTGATTCTGATTGTAAAATTTGAAAAAAAAATTGTAGCATGTGTAACTGTTCAGATGGTGTAATTGTTTTTCATAATTTCCTTCCTTGCTATGACAAACTAAATAAGGTTCAAAATGAAAGGCAAATAGATGGTATACATGAAGGGTAAAGGGCTGTTATCTAAAGTCAAGTTAACTAAGGAGAATTCACAAGGCAGTCTCTGTGAAGTTTCCTGTCTTGTTGAGAGTAGTTCCTTAGCAGTAGCACGCCTTTTTAAGTTTTCACATTAATTTCTTTGTTGAATTTAATTTAGATCTATAATGCTCACTTGCTATCCTCAACCATTGCTCTTTCTCACTTTTGAATTTTCCCTCTTATTCTATTTACTTTAGATTTCTCTATAAGTTAACTGTAATTCATAAACTATTGGAAGTCAACTAAAATTTTAATTCCAGCAGAAACAGTTGTCGAACAATGTTGAACTTTCATAGGAAAAAATCACTATGAGGTTAATTTAAGATTTAAATTAAAGTATTTTAAGTTACAACGTTGCTTGTATAAAATTCTATTTAGTCCTCTTGTTGCCCAACACTTCTCTACATTTTTTGGATCATCTTCATTGTGGACATCTTCTTCTGTTTTATCCTGTTGTTTTCCATTTCTCGTGATCTAGGGTTATCTGTTTTACTGCATCTACCCAGATGGTCTTCCAATTAGTCCCAGCAGATCAATTCTAGTTGTAAGATTGGCAAGTTGATAGATTTTTTTAGGATGTAAAAATCTTGAGAATGACTTGGAAGGGAAGCATTGAGTCCTATATTGTACTTTTATGGCATGTGAAATAGCCTCAAATCTGGAATAAGAGGTCGCTGAGCAAAATTTGTCAGCATTTTCATGCCTAGATTAGAATTGTGGCGCTAATAATCTGAGATGTTGAAAGAACATTTTTTTATAGTGTTCTGCCCTAGGGCAGGTCCTTCACTGCAATCATAGCATTGTCATGCTATGCAGCTTTACTAGAAAATTATAGGCATGGTAGCTTCCTGTTGCTTTCCATACCGTGGATGATAATGGCCAGGTTTATGTTCAGGGACCTTTCGGCCTTCAAAGCTACCTGACATTTGTCTTACAGGTGAAGAAATACCCTGGAAAAAAACCTCACCTTGGAAGCTAGTCCTGACCGGGGATTGAACGTAGGCCTGCTGCATGACAAGGCAGCATGCTACCTCAAGACCACAATGGTGGACAAAAGAACATTGTTAAATGAAATACTACTGCTACTATACCTTTTGGGATCGTTCTTTGCCTGTATATCCAAGTCTTGGGTTCCATATCATTATGATGCACACCAATCTGCCTTACTGGATTCTGCTCCCATATCTTTCCAGCTCCCAAAACAAATGAACTGACAAGAATTGTAAGTTCCAGAAAGAGAACAACGAGATTGTTGTTTTGTCATTAATACTGTTACTTTTAATATAAAAAATTCATGGTGCGGCAGGTCATTACCCTACCATCCACATGCTTGCCTCGCATCCAATGTCAATTACAGGAGTTAATGATCACCCAAAATTCAGTATAGGGGTGAGATATGGTCAACAAGTCAGGTACCCCAACAGTTGAAGTTTATTTTCTCAACTTGCAACACTAATTAATGTACCTACCCACATTCCTCATGACGCTGGCCAAAATTCCATGTTTGAAATGAGAGCCTGGAAGCTTAACGGTAGAGCAATGGTGCATTAAACCAGATGTCTTGGTTTCAAATCCCAGTTTTTGCCAGTGCAGTTGAAAATTTTTCTCTTCAAATATGAATTCCATGAGAAAATTTTTTTCCCCCATAGAGTCCATTTAACACATGTCCCATAACTATGTGTCAAGGCATGATGCGTTAAACTACTAGGGCCAGAGCAGGATTTATATTATTATGATTGATATCTAAATTAAGCAGTTGGCAATTATGTCATTCATACTATTGTACTTAAATATTTATAAAAAAAAAAGATAACTAATGAAGGATTAAAAGAGAAGATCTCATACCATAAGTTTATAGAAAAAGAAAACAGGAGATTCAACTATACTACTTGTATACAGATACTTGTAGAGACAGTTATGTTCTATAGGGATTTTAAATGTTGCTACTGCATATTTTCTTGGAAGTTCTGGTAATACCTGACAGCAAAATATTACACTGAGTCACTTCATATTTTTGGCATATTTGTTTTCAAATATGCAGTTTTAATAACATTTACAGAACCAAAATAAATGGCTCATTCTTTTTGAACCTTATTTCAATTGCACATAACTATTGTTTCCAAATATAAAATAATGGAGATTTAAAAATGGAAATAAATTCTTTCAGGTGGTGAATCAACCAGAACCAGAAGAGGAGAAAACAAGTGACAAAGTTAAGGAATTCTTCAGGAAAATTGCAGGAGATGATATGGAAGTTGATTGGATAGAACTTAAAGAAATTCTCGATTATGCTATGAGAGCCGGTAATGTTACAATTTCACTTTACAATTCTAGGTGCATGCATATTTTAATTTCATTTCTATTAATTGAGATTAAGGTTGGGATGGAATATCAACTAAACCTTTATACACTGGTGCTGATACATATAAAAATGTTTGTTGGCATGGATAGTATATTTGCAACATGATTACAAATTTGTTTGCAATTCTTAATTTTATTAACTTATCCAAGGCTATGAATTTTTTAATTAAACCCATTTAAAGTCTTATTGTAAAGATAGTAAAAATATAGTTTTAATATGGCTGTCATGTCATCATAGCAGTTAAAGATACTATATATCATTCAAATTAATTATAAATCTAACATTTTCTTGGTATAAAAGTTATATTGGTAAATGTAATGAATCTGTCAATCAATTGTTTTTGTTTTTATCTATAAACCTGTAACCACAATGGTCATATCATGACTTTTCTATAGGTAATTGCTTTATCTGGTTCAGCATTTTCTCTTACCCTAGCCACATTTTGTATCTCTGGGTCAGACATTTCAATTGTCACTTAACAATCACTGATGTTAACTCGTGCTATTTGAAGAAACTATGATCTGATTCTATTGTTATAAACTAGTTGGCTTTTGTCTGAACATGATTTCTTATGAATAAGATTTATGATAATACTGAGCCCAGTGCATTTTCAAGGAATTAATTTAAATTTGAAAATTTCAAATTTAACATTTGAGTAATCTTTAAATATAACCAAATCTAACCATACTATAACTCCTCTTTTTACATGCTTTATATTAGCTTGACCTGTATCTATCTATCTATCTATCTATCTATCTATCTATCTATGTAATGGAATCTTTCAACGCGATTTTCACCCTCTTAAAATCATCGGATCGACTTGAAACTTTGTATACTTGTAGAGGACCCGTGACAATACAATAATTTAATATTTATTTTCTAAAATCCTGGCCATAATCATCAGAAAATTAAAAAAAGTGTTTTTGTATCAATGTAACGGAATCTTTCAATGCGATTTTCACCCACTTAGAAACATTGGATTGACTTGAAACTTTGTATACGTGTAGAGAACCCGTGACAATACAATAATTTCATATTTTGTTTCTAAAATCCTGGCCAGAATCATCCGAAAATCAAAAAAATGAAAACTGGTATAATAGGCCTAGGTTGCGGACTTGTCGAGTTTTTAGTCAATCGTTGTAAGAGCTCAGTTGGTAGAGCAGTGAACTCTTAGTGGTATATAATTTCAGTAATCCATACGTCGCTGGTTCAAATCCGGCTGGGAGGGTTTTTTATAGAAGAATATTACTTTTAGCTCATACTACAATAGTATCGAATTTAAAGATATTTACATTTTTATCTTATTCTGTAAAATATTAAAACTAAAAAATAAATAATAGTTTTAAAAAACTAAAAGAACACACTTTATTAGAAAACTAAGAAATGAAAAATAATTTTAATTTCCATTATGCTTGGGATAAAATAAAGTGGTCAACAAAAAAATCATCTCCAACACATATAGAATAAAATTATAGTTATCAACAAAAAGAAAATAATTTTACCATCAAAAGCGTGGGGTGATTTCTACGATTTTTACATTTTCTTCTTAGAGAGCTTACTTTTACCAATATCTGTTTATTATCAAATATATTAATTGATATAGAGCACCCCACGCTTTTGATGATAAAATTATTTTCTTTTTGTTGATAACTCTAATTTTATTCTATATGTGTTGGAGATGATTTTTTTGTTCACCACTTTATTTTATCCCAAGCGTATTGGAAATTAAAATTATTTTTAATTTTTTAGTTTTCTAATAAAGCGTGTTCTTTTAGTTCTTTAAAACTATTATTTATTTTTACATGCTTTATATTAGCTTGACCTGTATCTGTCTATCTATGTAATGGAATCTTTCAATACGATTTTCACCCACTTAAAAACATTGGATTGACTTGAAACTTTCTATACTTGTAAAGGACCAATGACAATACAATAATTTTATAAATTTGTTCTAAGATCCTGGCCAGGATCATCAGGACATAACAAAATAAAGATCGGTATAATAGGTTGCAGACTTATCTACTTTTTGTCCATTGTTGTAAAAAATTAATATTATATCCTCTGGTAGCTCAGTTGGTGGAGCAGTGGACTGTAGTGGTATATAATTTCAGTAATCCAAAGGTTCAAATCCGGCCCGGAGGATTTTTTTTTAGAAGATTATTACTTTTAGCTCATACTACAATAGTATCGAATTTAAAGATATTTACATTTACATCTTATTCTGTAAAATATTAATCACAATTTTGTAAACTTACCACATTGTAATTTATTCAGAAAATATGAGAAGGATACGATTAACTGTAACTATTTATCTATATTAAAATATTCAAAAATATTATAATAATGTTAGATAATAATCTTAAATTTTGATGGGATTCCGGTTTATGACAATCCATTAAACTAAAAATAAAAAAAAATAAATAATAGTTAAAAAAAACTAAAACAACACGCTTTATTAGAAAACCAAACTAAAAAATAAGAAATAAATAATAGTTTAAAAAAACTAAAAAACATGCTTTATTAGAAAACCGAACTAAAAAATGAAAAATAATTTTAATTTCCAATACGCTTGGGATAAAATTAAAGTGGTCAACAAAAAAATCATCTCCAACACATCTAGAATAAAACTAGAGTTATCTACAAAAAAAAAAATAATTTCACTATCAAAAGCATGGGGTGCTTTTTATGGTTTTTACATTTTCTTCTCAGAGACTTTACTTTTACCAATATCTGTTTATTATCAAATATATTAATTGATATAGAGCACCCCACGCTTTTGATGGTAAAATCATTGTTTTTTGTAGATAACTCTAGTTTTAATCTAGATGTGTTGGAGATGATTTTTTTGTTGACCACTTTAATTTTATCCCAAGCGTGTTGGAAATTAAAATTATTTTTCATTTTTTAGTTTGGTTTTCTAATAAAGCTTGTCGTTTTAGTTTTTTTAAACTATTATTTATTTTTTTAGTTTGTAATATATTCATATTTGTATTAATTTATTTGAGGTTATTGTAAGCAGAAAAAGAAAGTGGATTTACTTGAAGAAATATAGATCAGATGATGTGCATAGTTTATACAGGTGGGTCCCAGCTTCTTTACTATTACTGCCAACATAATTTTAAGGCTGATAGACAAAGAAAAATAAATTTATGTCTTCATTTTTTTAATTTTATATTTTAAATTAACGTTTTCCAGTGGACATAGTTTAATTTTAAAAAGAAAAATTATGCATTAATGTTTGCCTTTTAGGTTTAAGACAGAACAAGATCTTGCCATTCTTAAAATCTAAGTAAAATCTCACCTATAACAGAACAGTCTGAGCATCAACAGTTTACTGAAATGAACTATGAAGTAAATTATGTAATTGAATGTTTTTATTATTCATTTCATACATCTCAATGATGGATAAATCATATTTGAAGAGAAAAATTAGGTAATTGTTTGCAGACAGATTCTTTACACTTACCAATCAATATATTTTAAACGTATGAAAATGCATTTAAATGAATAAATGTTGCTATTATGTTTTTAATTATTGTGTAAGATTTGTAATCAATGATACATAGGACTATTGCAAATGTTAAAAAAATGAAATCCTAACCTTAATTACAAGTGGCAATCGAACTTCAACAGAAAATTCAGGATTTTTTCTGATATTATTTTCACTTTTTTTAACTGCATATGAATGCAATATTTCAATATTAACTTTTTCATTAATGGCATTAACTAACCTAGATTTCATAAATAACTAACAATGTTGGGAATTTGATGGTCTTTTTGTATGATTATTATTTACTGTAGAAAAATAAATAAGCATTTTTATCAACAATCTAGTGATGCCTTTATTAAGTATTGAGATTACACAGCAATTTAGTGGTTGATAATTTAAATATAATCTTAAGTACCGTAATTTAGTATTTATAATTTGTAAGTGAACATTATTGTAATTGGATCTGAGAACTATATGACTTCAAATTTTGATCCTAGTTTCATGGATAAATGCTTCCAGAGTAAATCTAGCTTTATTCTAAAATATTATTTTGAAATTTAATACAATTGAAAATATAGGCCTACAATAATAAGCATAGTTAAATTTATGTTTTAAAATTTATTATTTCTACAGTAAAATAATGACAATTACATTGCTGTACCATGTAAATAAAATTTTACATTATATAAAGTGTTAAAACAACTTAAATAATTCATACATTTTACAAGTGAATATTATAATTTTAATTATTACTATTATGGTACAAATTCATTTTTGATTTTTAAGTTAACAATTGACAAAATATTGAAATTACATATTTTAAGAGAAAAACTGACACCTGAGCCAGGATTTAAATATCAAATTTCCAATTTTATACATCTTTTAAAAGTTGGAGATTTTACCCTATTCTCATGCATTTAATTTCCATGGAATTAAAGAACTATGATACTTATTCTCTGGTTCCTGTTACTCATTTTATAGGATAATGAGAGATCTGGATATGAGTAAATGAAGAAAACTCTTCACCATGTTGCTTGTTGGGATCAAACCCAGGTCATCCAGCCATTAGATCTCTTGCCATCTGAGCTACTTGGCATACTAGAAATTTATATGACGATTTTGCTATAAATCGTACAACATTGCTTATTATTTCTACATGATAAAATTATCATTAATTTTCTAACATATTCCTATTTTCAAATTATTTTTGGTATTTTTATACAATAAATCATTGTTATACTTATACCATTTATGACCAGCCTTGGTAGTAGTCAGTGTTTCTGACTATAGTTAATGAAGTCCCGGTTTCGATTCCCGGTCAGACCGTAAGAATTTTTCCTTAAAGGGAATTATTCCTGTGATTTTCCATGGTCATCTTGATAGCGTAACTCCGCCTTCCAGATGCCCCACCTAAGAAATGGATTACTATTCCGCCTATGCCAGGGGAGAAAGGCAGAAATGTTATAAAAGACAATCTGGTGGCATTGGACAAAAAAAAAAACTTATACCATTTCTTGCACAACCATATCACTTTTGCACATATGCCCATTCTGCCTGTTTTCTCTAACCATAGATTAAAAAAAAAAATAAAACCAATGAAATAATGCAAGATGTTTAAGTGCAAGCAGACAAACTATTGTATAATAACTTTTACCTGAAATATTGATGGCAGTTCTAAGTAAAAAATTAATTTCTGAATATTTTAAAATATTTTCTCTTTTATAACATGCATTCTCCTCAAAACACAGTTAACTATACATACAATAATGTAAAAGGGAAATTAAGTATTTGCATGGTACAGCAATGGGTGTGGCACTTAAATTTACATGCATGATGTGTTACCGGTAACTAACCCGGGGGATTGCAAATGTATTTCTCATATGACAGGTGAATTATTATTAACTAAAGTGAACAGGGACAAAGATTTAAAGAATACATTTTATGAATAGGCTTTTTATTAAAATTTGGTTAAAAGCGACCATGATAAACAAAAATCCAGATTCACCTGTCATTACTGAAATTCACTGCCTGTTCAACTATATTATTTGATGGTTTGAAAAGAATGATATCTTGCTGTTGACATAACACATAATGTAGATGTTGTATTAACATTGAAGTGGAGTTAGTTGGTTAATATATGAGAAAACAATGAAAGATGATGTATATTTTATTTTTTCATAGCTCAGGTGCTTTTGTTCATATCTATGCAATTTTTATGGCTATAATATCATCTTTCTAACTTTGTATGCGTACCTGAAATTTTTTATATTTTTCTTAGAGAAAAAATTAATAACATACATTTTCACTAATAATAATAATTAAAGTAAGTGCATGCACATAGGTCAAGACTTTTTTGTCCCTCAATTACATGTCAGTTATCTAAAAAAATGTAATCACATGAACTTAATAAATGTAAAATAATACTAGTAGAAAAAATTATATGTTTCATGGAATATACTCAACTCTGGAAATGAATGCTATTATGCTTTACAGGCACTGTTGTTATCCCAAGTTCTCAAAAAAATTAAACTAAAAATATATAAAATTCTTATTCTTCCAATTAAATTATATTTATGTGAAACATGGTTTCGTACTTTAAGAGAAAAGAAAATATTACGGGCCACATGCAAATACATTAGTCTCTGGTGTGTTGAGTTTTCCGTGAGAACGTGCAAAGTTCAAATTAGCGAGTCGCCGACTGGTCATGCATGAAAGTTGTTGTTTTCGTAATATTGGCAAGAAATTACCCAGAATTCTCATCGATAAAATCACTTCCGTTATTTTCGTCTGCTAGAGGAACGCATTTACGCTTGCGTCCCACAAATAATACCGTATATGATGACGTCTGCATTGTGCGATATTACACCGATATTACGATTCCTCTCCTCCACGTATACCGAAAATATGATCGAAGTCTTTAAGGTCCAACATCTTGGATAAAGCAGCAAGGTATGCAGCAAGGTTTTAAAGTACATCAGTTCCCATCGGGTTGCTCATGATTCGTTCTCTGCAAAGTCACCTCACCAGGTAGCTTTAGGAATTTTGACAATTATTATCGCATGAACAGATTTTTGAGTATGCAAAAAGTCTTTGGATGCAACTTTCTCAGCAGAGAACGACTTTTACGGTCTAATGCATTCATAGATACGACCCTACGAGTTTTTGAAAATAAAGTGCTTAGGAATATATTTAGACCAAAGAGAGACAAACAAGTAAATGGAGAAAACTACGTAACAGTGAGCTACTTGAACTTTATAGGAACCAGATGTAATAAGAACAATTAAGTCTTGTAACCTGTGATGGACAGGACACAAATGGAAAATGAAAGAGGGCATGGAAAATCGGGAAGCCACCAGTAGATAGACCAAGAATTAGATGAGGATAACATTAACGATAATTATTACAAAACATACAACACAATAATCAGAAGCATTATTACCTATGGAGCTGATGTGTGGGCTTTAAATACACAAATGAAAAAAAAAATTACTCGCCACTGAAATGGACTACTGGAGACGTGCTTCAAGAATATCCAGGAAGGATAAAATCCGAAATTCATATATAAAAGAAAAAATGCAGGTACAATATTCAATATTAGATTTTATAAAGAAGAAACAATTAAATTGGTACGGACACATTAGAAGGATGGAAGAAGGAAGACTACCTAAGATAATCATGGATTGGGAACCACAGGGAAGAAAAAAGAAGGATAGACCAAATATTACGTGGATTCAGGGAATCAATGAAACTAAGAGGGAATGGGAAATAGAAGAAGATATATGGATGAACAGACAAGAATGGAAAAATGTGTTGAATCAAATGTGTAGTTAACTGTGAACATGGGTACCGGAAAAATGTATATTCATTGTAAAAGCCGGAATAATAAAAATTACAAAACATTAGCTCAGGATCAGATTCTATGGAAAGTTTATGTTTATGTGACCATGACTCTCTGGATACGATAGTGCTGCTGAGTGAGTAAGGGCTTACTATCACGTTGGACATACCTACATTTTTAATGTAAATACAAAAATTTAATAAGTATGTTGATGAAAAATTCAAATATATATTCCAAAACCATAATATTAAAAAATATACTTTTTTCTATAGTTTTATTCTACAACTACCAAATTCAAATTGATTAAAAATTTGTTTGGAATGTGAAATATGTAGAAGCACTAAAGTTTACCTATGCATGCACATGTACTGTAATTATTAATGAAAATTTGTGTTAAAATATTTATTTCTCTAAGATGCAGGATGAAGTATCAGAACTTGAGGTATATATTTAAAGAGTTGAAACATGTTATAATTAACCATAAAAAATAGATTTGAACATAAGCACTGGAGTTATGACAAAATTAAGTATAGCTCTTTTTTCACATGACTTAAAATCCAATTAAGTTCCTTTAACTGTGAAGTAAAACAAGTAAAATGCATTTGCAATAATGAACACATTTAAAGATTGTTTTAATGAATTACTTTTTGTTTATAAAAACAATTTAAGGGGAGTATGAAAGGCATTTTGTTATAATATTAATTATATAAAAGTTATGTCCCATTTTCTCTGGAACTGTTTAAGATAATGAAATGCAGTTTTTACTATGTACAGTTTCATATCTTGTAAATGTCCATATATTATTTCATTAAGGTACTCTCATTCGACAACAAGATAAATATCTTAATTTTTTTTTTTAATATTTTAACGTTAAAATCAACATTTTATAAAAATTATATATTAAATTGGAATGAGAGTATCTTGATGAAAGTAAATCATTGAATTTACAAGATATGTATGTATATCCCGTACGTCCTTCTTAGAGATATGGGTACTCCCCTAGCAGGAGTTTCTTGATCAAGCTAATTTAGTTATACTTATTTGCCAATAGATGTCAATGAGTGTCATGTGGTCAAGACATCACCTCAATGAGACATCTAGTAGGCAACTAAGATGTTCGATGTTTTTATTATTAATTTCATACATCTCAATGATGGATAAATCATAAATCATTGAGATGTATGAAATTAATAATAAAAACATCGAAAATAGCCGTACTGGCATTTATAATGTAATGTATAATTCCCAAATATGTCTTCTTAATATAGGAGCCGCCATTTGCAAAGATAGAAGCAAAGGCTTCAAAGCATTTGGTGGGCGGGAATTACAACGTATATAGAGAAAGATTTGCGTTTAGATCGGTACTTGCTCAGGTAGCTCAAATGGTAGAGCACTTGGACTAGAAAACCAAGGGTCCCGGGTTCAAGTCCCGGTCTGAGCGTATAATTTTTCTGTTTAAATATGAACTAAGATGTTACTTGGATGAGAAGGCTCAGAGGCACTAAGTTGGGCTTGATATTGTTTTTATGAATCTATATATTGTAATAATTTAGTTACATTATATAAAAAAATTCCAGAGAAAATTTGACATAAGTTTTGTTAAATTTAACATTGCTGGATTATGCTTTTCATACTCCCCTTAATTTAAAGAATGATTAATTAAATTATATACTTATTATGAAATTTATAGCCTAAACATAATACATATTTACATATAATTTGAAATAGTTTTTTTATGAGTAAGAATTTATAGAATGGACTTTAACAAGAAATCATTGAATATAAGAAATTGTAAACAACCCATAAATAATGAAAATGCATATTACTTGTTGTAACAAATGAATTGAAAATTTGCATGGACACTTACTAACCATCATTTCAGTATGGGTTTGTGCAATCTTATTGCATAAAGAAATAACATTCTTCATCACTTCTTGCTTCAGAAAATAAAGACTTGGAGTATCTGATTAATTTTTCCTTTATACTTTTCATAATTGAATGAAATGAAATAATACATATTGGTATTTAACAACCAGTTTCAGCTAAATAGTTCATATTTAAAAGCGGTCGAAGTACTATTATAAAAGTATATATAGTCTCTATACTTGTGTTCAGCTTATTGCTGGTCGAGAGATGAGATATAAGGATGCCAGCTGACCAGGTCTGTTGTACCATCACAGGGAGACATGAAATTAAATTGGTGAAGTGGTGGAATTAAAGTTTTTGGAAAGGGAAAAGGGAGAATTTCTGAGAAAAATCTGTCCTGGCTCCAAATTATCAACCACATATCCCATATGGAGTGACCGATACGGACCCAGAGATGGAAGGTGAGCTTCCTATGAAAAGTTAAATATATAAATAAATACATAAATACAATTTTATTTATAATGTGATTATACATTTTATTTATCTTAAGCTAATGGAAATTTTATATCATGACATTTTTTATTAAAAATTTTAATTATAATTATTTGTAGCAAATATAAATTTTATATTATTGTAAAATCTTTACTGCAACTGCAAATTTTGTTTCTTTCAATGTTCAAAACAAAACTCTATCCAGGATTGGAAAATGTTAATTTAAATAAAAACATCAAAGTAAGACAATGTTATTCTAAAATTTCTGTTATTGCATATTTTATTTATATCTCTGTGGTCTCGAGGTATCATGCAGCAGGCCCAGGTTCGATCCCTGGTCAGGACAAATTTCCTCGGTAAGGTTTTTTCGGGGATTTTCCTCACCTGTAAGACAAATATAAAGAAACTTTAAGGCACAAACGGTCCCCGAATACCATCATGCCATATTATCATCATCATATTTGCCTCATTAGATTTACTTTAGTTTAAGGCCTCTTTTGGCACACCATTACCACCATCATTCACCTTTCATATCATCAGGTCAGCCAGGCTCCCCAATTTCAGAAGTGGGTTACAAGAATGCCATGCCAGGAAAGAATACCATAAATGTCATAATGACAACCTGGTGGCATTGATTTAAAAAATATATCTAAAAGAAAGGGGAATTGTAAAATTGGACATTTCATCTATCTCATACTGATAGGATTGAAATTGACTCTACTTAAAAATGGGGATGATTACCTTCGAAACATGTCCAGGAGAGGAACTTCATATTATGAAATGCATTTGCAGTTCAGTTTTAGCAATGTTGTTTTTCCATGATGTCCTTTCATTTGATTATTTGCATATAAATAAGTAGTATTATTATTATTATTATTATTATTATTATTATTATTATTATTATTATTATTATTATTTTTCCTGCAGTTACAAATTTTATAAATACTAAACCAATTATCCTAAGGATTGGCATATTTGTGATTATGAGCTAAAATTCTGAAAATAATCTGTTAAGCTGAAACTATCAAGTACTGGTATGTATTTTATTATTTTTATTCAATTCATAGGAATTTTAATCAGATAAAATTGCTATTCCATTAAATATAGCAATTCACTTTTAATCAAAATGAAATAAAAACCTGCTTTTGCATTTTCATATGCTTTATACTGTGTGTGCACCCCTTCCTTGCTTTGAATTAAGTTGAATGAAGTATGTAAGGGTTAAATACACCACTTCATATTCTCTGCTTTTGTCTTAACCCTTAAAGTAATTTTGAATCTGTGTTTGTTTCTGTGTTCGTCATCAAGTTTCAGCTTTTGTGGTTGTTGGTAAATTCATTTGGTGGAATCTTGCAGTTTTAACCCCAGCTTGTGGTGTTCAGTAAGGAAATAAAATCACTTTGGTCAGCTTTGGTTTATTTTGATGTATGGATTGAATTTTGCACTCAGTGTTAAATAAGTATGGACTTATTCCATTAATTTTAAAACCTATAATTTTTGTATCAGCTTCTCTACCACAATTTCACATTTTATAACATTGTATTGCCAGTTATCTTGATCTGTCTTCATTTCAAGTTTCTCTTTTCACATCTTTGAATAACCAATTCATTATAAACAATTTGCATTGAGCATTTAAAATCATTTTTAAATTAATGCATGAAAGTTTATTTTTGTACCTGTGATTTATCCTTTAAATTATATAAACTGAAAAGTTCCTTGATAATTTCTTTGCTTGGCAACGGACTCTAAAATTGTGAGTTCAATTTCTGTCCTAAGTTAATGGATTTTATATGCATGCAAGATAATATCTTATCAAGGTTTATAAAATCAGTGATTGAACTGGTTGGGAATTAAAATATTATTATTGTTTAGTAGAAATTCATGTTTTTTTATCAGAAAATGGTTTCCAAGGTCATAACAAAAAAAAGTTTATATCAACATGAATGTGTCCTATTTGCAGCTAACAGGAAGTTATAATATTTTTTTAATATAATTAATGTTGATAAATTGATTTGAGTGTTTCACAGTGTAGCACTTTGTATACACAAATTTAGAGAGAAAGAAAGATTCATTGTAAAAACAAATCTGCTCTCCATCGAGACTAGTGGTTGGATTTTTTCAGGCCATAAAAATCCTGAGTTTAACTTCCTTCCAAAGGAGTGTAAAGGTGTGGATACTGTGTCGTAGATTTATGGCACATAAAAGAACCTCAAGCTTAAAATGAGAGGTGTCTGACCAAAATTTGTTGACGTTTTCATCCCCAGATTTCAATTGCAATGCTAATAACCTGAGTTGTTAAATAGAGTTTTTAAATAAAATATTACTTAACTTCCATTAACGTGATCATTAGGATCTGGAATACATACACTGGTAATGATATGACGATGATTAATTTTAAATGTAAAAAAAATCCATAATTAATTGTTATAAGTACATGTGTTCTTGTAGTGAGGCTCTTAGTATTTTAATTCATATTGATTGTTGTCATCCTCTTATCCTTACTTAAGGTCAATTCTTTATTAATAATGGTGTGATTTATTGGTCCATTATGCCTGTTCTTTGAAAATAGACCTAACATCCATACATTTTGAAAAGAATCACTGAGTGAAGAAAAAGTAAACCATGAATTTTGCATTTTTCTCCAGGGATGTTATATTTTTCACTTAAAAAGGGCTAGATATCTCACAAATAGGTTTATTTTATTTGTTTACATTTAGGATTGTAAAATTACATCAATTGACGATTTTATTATTAATTTAACACTTCTCGTTGAAGGATAAATTATATTTGAAGAGAAAAATTTTCGCCTAGACCGGGACTCGAACCCGGGACCCTTGGCTTTCCGGGCCAAGTGCTCTACCAACTGAGCTACCGAGGCAAGTTACGATCTAGACGCAAATTTTTCTCTTATGTACGTTGTAATTCCCTCGCGCCAATGCTTGAACCTATAGCTTCTTCTATCTTTGCAAATGGCGGCTTCTTAGTTAAGAAGACATTTATTGGGAATTTAACACTACTTTATAGCCAGTAGGGCTTCTATTGACGATTTTATTATTAATTTAACCTTCTCGTTGAAGGATAAATTATATTTGAAGAGAAAATTTTCGCCTAGACCGGGACTCGAACCCGGGACCCTTGGCTTTCCGGGCCAAGTGCTCTACCAACTGAGCTACCGAGGCAAGTTACGATCTAGACGCAAATTTTTCTCTTATGTACGTTGTAATTCCCTCGCGCCAAATGCTTGAAACCTATAGCTTCTATCTTTGCGAGGGAATTACAACGTACATAAGAGAAAAATTTGCGTCTAGATCGTAACTTGCCTCGGTAGCTCAGTTGGTAGAGCACTTGGCCCGGAAAGCCAAGGGTCCCGGGTTCGAGTCCCGGTCTAGGCGAAAATTTTTCTCTTCAAATATAATTTATCCTTCAACGAGAAGTGTTAAATTAATAATAAAATCGTCAATAGAAGCCCTACTGGCTATAAAGTAGTGTTAAATTCCCAATAAATGTCTTCTTAACTAAGAAGCCGCCATTTGCAAAGATAGAAGCTATAGGTTTCAAGCATTTGGCGCGAGGGAATTACAACGTACATAAGAGAAAAATTTGCGTCTAGATCGTAACTTACCTCGGTAGCTCAGTTGGTAGAGCACTTGGCCCGGAAAGCCAAGGGTCCCGGGTTCGAGTCCCGGTCTAGGCGAAAATTTTTCTCTTCAAATATAATTACATCAATTACTTAAAACTATATAAAAATTCTCTTGGGCTTACTATATTTTTAATATACCTTATATAATTACACGCATTTTTATATTATATAAAAATAATAGCAGTAATAACTAGCTAGGAAGAATCTGAGTTTGATAGGGATTTAAATTCACAATTGAATAGCAACTCTGAAAAAAGGTTGTAACCGTCATTTGTTCCCAAGTTGAGCTTTACATGTTAAAATGTTGTTGATGGTATCTTGGAATCTTTTTCCATGTAAAAACTAACTTTGGGAAAGAAATAAGGGTTACAACCTAGTTCTGGACAATTATTATTTTAAAATCATCAGCAAAGCAATAATGATATATATCAATTAAATTCATCACATTGTTGGTCTGGTGATAAACTTTTGTTTAGAAACACCCACAAATTTGTGTTATGGATATTCAACATAACTTTTCAGTATTTGTTGACAATATAGTAAATACGAGATTTCCATTCCAAATTAAAGTCAAGATAAATATAATATTTAAATATGAAGAAATGAATTAAGCATAAAATACACATAAACTTGTGTAACTATTCTGAATAGGATCTATGTTAATATAAACTTTTTTTCATAATTATGAACTTAGCTATCATGTGTTGAATTTGAAACACATGATATACTTGGAATATTAAAATTTCTTGTGGTGAACACAAGAGAGAATGGTGCATGATATATCACTAACACGCATGCTGGGTTGGACGCACTTTGTCTGTCTACGTGTTAACGAGAACGGAATCCGTTCAGTAATCGTGATTTGTTGTCATTGTTACTAGAGCTGCCCAGTAGTTCTAGTTCGCAGGATTCCATCGTCTCGATGATCCTATCCTTGGTGTGCGGTATAGCGTGCAGAGACACGCCTCTTGGCTCGGCATTTGGTAAGCAGTGTCACTATGGTGTGCTTGTGTTGAGTGAGTGTTCATTATGAGGTACGTATAGTTTTTTACAAATTCAAAATATTTTCAGCTATGATAACTATATTTCATCAGAATTCAATACTCAATGGAAAACCAAAATTTTAACTTCAATATTTTACAATTGACAAATAATTAATTTGGTAGGCCTTGGATTTGTAAATTAAAACTTAATCTGTTTTTTTCTTATTCCCCTCAAAATATCAATTTCGTTTTATATTTATTGTAACCTAAGACTGACATATGCAAATTCTATTTGAGTTAAAAATATGTAATTTGCATGTTAGAACCTAAAATTATGTACTTGTATGTATCTGTTACACTATTAAATAAAATAAGTAAATAATTATTCTTGAACTTTTATAGGAAATATCACTTTGAGATTTAATTTTAAATTAAAATAAAATTGAAGTGAGGTAAAAGGAATTTAATTTTAGTTTTAAATAGTTATTCATTGCAACTATTTTGTATTTTATACCTTATGTGATTTGGAGTCCATTTTTATACCTTCAAGTGGATTTTAATGGAAAGGAGATAAGGATTTATACGTCTGTATCTTTAGTTCTATATTATATTATATTATCTAAATGTAAATAAATATAAAACTTTAATTTTCATCTTTGAAATATAATTTATGTGGCTGGTGTAAAATGCTTAATTCCTCTTTATGTATAGGCCCTATGTATTCAATTAATTAATTTTTTTTAAATCAGAATTTTCTGTTTCTTCAAAAATCTTTATGTTATTCTAGTGCTCTGTCAAAGTTGTTTGGATAGTTTTCAACAAAATTATATTGTGATTTCTAGAAATATTAAAGATTAATTATTTTTATTTAAAATTTGTTTAACCTAATAAATAAGGTGAATAAATAAAGATAAATATCATCTGGTCATCATTATCATCATTAACAAATTCACTAAATTCAGGATTAAGGCTTCTCCTGGCTCATCATTACCATCATCATTATCTATCATATATATCACCATCACCGGGGCAGCAATAAATATTTGTGTTTCCATTGACATTTTTCAATATGGAAACATATTGAAACATGTCACATGAAACACAAACAGTTATGAGTTAATACACACCAGATTTAACTTGTGTATTAAGAAGAACCTTATAATGTTACTTCCTACTGTAATTTATTAATTTGTTTAACCTGTTGGAGATACTAGTATTGAAAGCTGAAAATATTTTGAGTTGTGTATTTAGGTAAAACTGGTGATGGAAAAACTACATTTTGTGCATATTTGTGCACTGTCATCTATTTTAGAATAGCATTTTAAAATTAAAATAACTTACAGCAAATATAATCCCATACATTCTAAATTTCTAAAACAAAGTGTACCTATGCGAATATTAAAGAGTCAATTGTGTTACACAAGGATGTAATTAACGGAGTCACGTCTAACTTTGCACAGTTTTATAATATACAGAATAAAAATAAAATGATATACCTTAGTGACTCTGTAACTCATAGACCAATAATTTTGCCTCTTCTTGTTGATAATCTTGCCTCTTCCTGTTGGTAATTATGCTTCTACCTGTTCGTAATGAGATATATCTCTGCAAATTAACTTCTTTGACAAGGATATTGATTCAACAATGTACGATTGATATGATACAACAAGAAATGCCAAAAGAAAACAACTTCAAAAATTACCAAAAAAAAAAAAAGGTTAGTTCTGTTGCTCTAAAAATGTATTAAATGTTGTATAATGAATCTGCATTATTGTTAATAGTTATTTCTCATACAATCATCTGTTATTGATTTTTCAAGCTCAAAGAGATTAATAGTAAAGATATGCTATTTATAACTATACAGCTGGCTTAGAAATCACCCGGAAGTAAAATCAGAATACATAACCTCACATCTGGTAAATATTAAACATTATAATTATTTTTAGCTTCTGATGTTATATTATTTGCTAAATAGTCACTCCAAATCCAATGCGAGGTTGAGTTTTTCAATAGACAAAATCACTCGCAACTTGGTCATTCATTTTTTTTCAGAAAAACACAACCTCTTAATTATTAGATTATTGATAATTCTACTGAAACTGAATTCTTTTGGCAGAATTATCACTAAGGTATATTGTTTTATTTTTATTCTATACAAGGATGCCAAATTGATTTTACTCTAGTGGTCAACTGACAGAAACAGAACCTGCACATAACTCAATTTCACAATGTTTTATAACTTCCATAACTATAAATAAAATCTGAAAATCCATGGCTGTTAATTTCAAAACAAAGTTTGAATCATGACCATTGTATTTTAACTGTTGCTATGGATTTTCAGTTTTTGATAGTTGTTTTGGTAACAATAAAAATTGTAAAACAATGGTCAGGGTTTAGATTTTGTTTCTGTAATCAACTGATTAATTTTTGAGTCTAAAAATACAGTAACATTTCAGCTGTTGGTTGTTTAAAAACAAAGGACTTGACATTCTCATTAAGTTTGACTTACAATTTGAAAGAAACAAATACATAGGCCTATACATATTTTATTAGTCAGCTGCAGTGGACTAGTGGTTATGCTCCTTGCCTCTAGTTCTGAGGGTCACAGGTTCAATCTGGTCATGGTCGATAGATCTTTTTAAGATGGAAAAATCCAAAGAGCTAGTCCTCTGGGAGGGACTTTAAGCCGTGGGTCCCAAGTCTGAAGATTTTCAGGCTCATAAAAGATCCTTAAGCCTGAATAAAAAGGCCTCTAAGCAAAATTTACAGACCTAAACATTCTAATAATAACTTAGTTGCTTATTTGATGCCCCATTGGGTCGGAGTGTTGACCGCATGCCATCCATGACATCTATGAGTAAATAAGGTACCATAACCAAAAATTAACTTGTTGTAGTAACTCCTTATAAAGATGAGGGTATGGCTCAACAATGGGCTATGTCATTAGAGATAGATAGATTAATATTTTATTAAACTTTCAAAAATAAGGGCACATGTTGAAATTAACAAAACTTGAAGATATTTAAATTAAAAAAGAACTACATTGTTATATGTAATACAGTTTATGAGCAAAGTTTAGGACTTCCCTGTTTTTAGAAATATAAAACTTTTTAATATTCCTGGTAGGTAATAATTTATACAAGTTGTTATAATCAAATGTACTTGATAATACATTTTGGAATTTTGTAAAATAATGTATACAGATCATGAAAGAATAAGGGAAGATATAGTTAGTGGGCCATGATATAATATTATTAATAACATCCTATTCAATACTGAATCTGGTTTATTTATAGCCTTCACAGAAAAAAAATGCACATATCAGTCAACTGTTTTTGATTCATTAACTGTGTTTGGTCATTATAATAAGAGAGCAAAATTCAGTGGTAGGTCCCAAACTGCAGAGTATATTTTAATACCAGTACCAAACAAAAAAAAAAAAAATGTTACTATAATTCTCTGATGACAACTAGATACATTTTCTTTATGAATTAAATATAAACATTGAGCAGTGGACCAACATATGTTAGATATAAACACCAACAGATCCACAAGGACTGCATACTATTTGGCAGTGGTGGCTCATGGAATCAGATAATGGTAAGAAACAAAATGTAACCTATTACAAAATCCATCATTCATTTTCTACAAGTTCAGAATATATCTATTGTGCTTTACTTGTTCATTATGCAAAGCTATTCTATTGTATTCTCTGTCCAATTCTTGAGCTATATTCATAGTACCCAAGAATGGAAGTTTGAAAATATTTTGGATATGTTGTTTTAAGTTTTGTGCTTTTTGACATGAATACATTTTTAAATTTGCGTCCATAGTGGGAGGCTATTCAGAAAACTATTGATAACAAAATCGGCGGATACAGTTTGGTATTGCAGATACATATCTATCATCTACATCCAAAATTTAATTATACTACTTAATAGATAAAGGATCAAAGAATTTGTTACATTGAGTGTGGACTGTGATGCATCACGTGCAGTGGAGGGGGAAGCACCACAATATTGGTGTGGTTTTGTTGCATCACATAATTTTTGTTGGTATAAATTTTGAATCGGAGAAGTTACAATGTTTGTTTGAGTTTAAATTGCCAGCTCTCATGAAGATCTATTGATTACATTTATAAAACATTAGTGTGAAATAGTTATAGTGAATGTATATGGTGCTAAAGTAAAAAATTAAAATAAATAATGCAATGTTGGCATATACCTCATAGTTAAATATGGGAAATAACATTATGAGGTTCTTGGCATATATTCGTCCAAAAGCCAAATTAAAGTATGGAGATCTTATATGGTTGGAAAGGGCTTCTCAAGAGCAATCCAGTGGTATCCATAAAACACCATGACATAGTGAAGCGGTGCTGGGAACGTAAAAGAATGAAGGCATCCGAGGATCAATGACAATGCCAGTATATCTGCAGCTGGGGCAGCCAAGCCTATGCAAATTAATGATATAATCACTTCTATATCAATTCCATGTTCAAAAATGGTTATGACATACTTCTAATGCACTCAAAGAAAATATTACCTGTTACATACTAATATTCATGTAAAACACACGGCCGTGTCCATGACACAGCCATACCCCGATTTTTATTTTCTTTGCCACATGATTTAGATATTTCATGTGATAGCAAATCTACAGGTTTTCTCTAGTAAAAATTGCAAGAGAAACAGTAGAGTAAATTTATCACTTACGAACCACACACCCTCTATTATAATTACTTGTATTGATATATATATATATATATATTACACATCCAAGTTAACTGTTCACGAGCGGAGGGGAAGAGTTTTGGCGCTAGTGTCGCCGATCTACTGAATCTGTGGAAGGGATGTAGGAGAAAACTGTACATCCGATCACGTATTGAAATGTTTCAACTTCAAATGTGGGAGGAGAATCTCTAAACACGTTGTGAGAGATCTTAACATGGTTGTCAAATTAGTCATTTAAGCATGGAACGCTCAAGCGGTCGGAACATTCAAAATCACAGTGTTTGTCGTCTCTCTGTTACCAGCCGCACAATAAATCACAAGTGGCAACATGCAATGAAAAGGGCAAGGAAGGGACAGCTCATTCCTAGACGTAACCTCAAAAGTAACAGGGTTGTCAAGTTAGTCATTCTGCCACTGACCGTGCAGAATGACAGATCATTAAAATACATAGTATTTGTCAGTTCTCTACCTGCCAATCAAACTACATGATACAGAAGACAGGAAGTGGCAACGTAGTAAGGATTAGAAAGAGAAAGACAGTTTGCTAGTTAACATATTTTCCGCCTGCACAAAACACTTGGATGGGTAATATATATATATATATTTTTTTTTTTTCATTCCTCCAAAAATGACAATTAGTATTCAAGAACTGAAGGTATTTTATAAATTTGTTTCAAGTCACCTGTAATCCTTCTAGTGTAAATAACTATTAACTCATCACTCAACATATATTAGCATTTTGGTACCTCTTTTCTGTAGTAGTGTAGGTATTTGACTTCAAGATTCAGATATACTGATAACATAACTGAATTACAAAAGCATTTTTTAACCAAATGTTTTTTGATTGTGGGTGCTCCACATTGGCTTTTCTCTGTTCTATTTAAACGGTCTATAATTTATTTGTATCTTTTTAAAATTAACAAAGTGCTAAGTATGAGGTGCTATTTTACTAAATAAAGTTGCATTAAATTATTAATAAGCTAAGATTTCATGCATTTTAACATTTTCTATATATTATCTCATAATTTAATTTCAGTATCTTGTAAGCTCATGTGGATTAGCTCATCACATGAGATCCTTCATGAGCTGGCTTTTAAAGGAAGGTAAATAGCTCATTCATTCATCCATTGTTTCAGCCTTCATATTCTATTTTTGTTATTGGTTGATTTACATTCTACAGCAGTGTTTCTCAATCGTGGAACAAGTCCCTTTTAGGGATGCTGGATTGTTAATGTATCATCATCATCATAGTACATTCACGAATTTAGGCCATTTGTTGACCTGTTTTGCCCTCAAGAGAAACACCATCCAAAAGTCTTTTGAGTGGACGTCCTGGTCTTCTTCCTGCAGGTTGATATCTTAACATTTGTTTGGGTATTCTGTGATCTTCCATTCGATGAACATGTTGCATCCATCTTGACTTATAATCAGAAATTTTGTTTTCTAAAGGTTCCATGTGTAATTCTTCTAAGATGTCTTCATTTTTTCTGTGATCTAGTAGTGTGTATCCTGCAGTCCTCCGAAGGTATCTCATTTCAGCAGATCGAAGGGTCGAATGTTTGAACGCATTAGACAGTAAAAGGTGTTCTCTGCTGATAAAGTTTTATTCAAACAAATTTTTCTACCTCATAAATCTATTTCACGCGGTAATAATTGTAAGCTACCCTGACAAGGTACCTTAAGATCATAGCTCAAGATATAAACTTATGTGAAAATCCCGAAGGGAACCGATGGTAACCGATGTAGTTTGAAACTTATCCAAGATGTTGGACCTTGAAGACTTCGATCATGTTTTCGGTATACGCGGAGAAGAGGAATTTGATAGAGTCTACCAAAGAATTCAACTGGAAGAACAGGAGAATCGGCGTAATATTGCGCGTCGCAGACATGTTTGTATACGGTATTATTGCGGGATGCAAGCATAAATGGCATTCCTCTATAGCAGACGAAAATAACGGAAGTGGTTTTATCACTGAGAATTTTGGGTAATTCGTTGCCAATATTACGAAAATGTCAACATTCATGCATGACCGGTTAAGGCAGCCGTTAATTCAATCTCAGCTCACCAGTGATTGGAAGTAATTTGAGTAGATACTAATGTATTTGCATACGACCCTTAGTCTCTGTATATCCTTCTGTTTCAACATCCATACTTCGCTATATACAAAAGAGTTGGAAGAGCCAGTGTTTTATACACTTTTAATCTTGAATGTTTTTGGACTAACTGTGGCTTGAAGATAGAATTTATTAACCCTAAAATTCTTAAAAATTTAGATATTTTTGCATTAATCCATTTCTTCTTCATATATGAGATATTGCATCCTAGATATGTAAAATTATTCACCTGCTCCAAAATTGTGTTGCCCAGTACAATTTTACTTCTGACAGGATCTACACCTTGAAATGCCATAATTTTTGTTTTTTCTGTAGATATCTTCAAACCATATTCTTCTGTAATTTTGTTAAGTTCATACAGACCTTTCTGTAGATTATCTTCTGAATTTGCTATTATTATTTGGTCATCTGCAAACAATAGGGTGTTTAATTTTCTACTTTCTGATATTCTTATTCCAAATTTATATGTCTTGTTCCAGCAACATATTATTTCATTGATATAAATTGCAAACAGTGTTGGGGATAGGGGGCAGCCTTGTCTCACACCACGATTTATAATTCCTTCTTCAGAAAATCTGTTATTTAATTTAATCTTTATGGTGTTGTCTTTGTAAATATTTTGTATGTTCTGCAGAAGTAAATTTGGTATATTTCTGTCTTCCAATATGTTAAGAGTTTTGGATCTCTTGACTGTGTCGAATGCTTTTTCAAAATCTATGAAAGCAAAATGTGTTTCTAAGTTGAATTCTCTTCTTTTTTGAAGCAATAATTTAACAGAAAATGCTGAATCAATACAAGATCGTCCTTTCGTAAATCCATTTTGACATTCCATAATGAATTTTTCACTGAAACTTTCAATTTTCCATTTAAAAATGTCTGCATAAATTTTGTAGCATGTGTTTAACAACTGATTCCCCTATAGTTGTCCATTTTTCTCTTGTCTCCTTTCTTGAACAGGGGTATAACAATGCTTGTCTTCCATTCTTGTGGTATATCTGCATTTTTGAATATGTTATTAAAGAAGGACAACAGTCTTTCATGGAACTGTTTGCCTGCATATTTGTACAATTCAGAATTCAAGCTATCTGTGCCAGTTGCTTCCCTTTTTCAATTTCTTTAAACTATTGTTCAATTCTTCCAATGATATTATGGTATCTGTCTCATTAGTATTTCGGAAAATTGTATCTTCATAGCTATTGTCAGTCCAAAGACTTTTATAATAATTGAAAAAATCTTCTTTTGTTACTCTGCAATTAATTTTGGTAGAATCTTTAATATCTTTATTCAAATGTTTTAATATTTTGAAGACATTAGGTTGGAGCTTATGCAAGTCTGATTCTAAATGCGTAACAAAATTTAACCATGTTTTCCTATGTCTCTTTCTTATTTCCCTCTTAACAATAGCTCTACAGTGTTTGAATTCTATTTCATTTTCTACTTTCTTTGTGTTCAAATATTTTTTATAAGCTGCATTTTTCTCTTCAATCAATTGTTTTATTTGATCATCCCAGATTTTTAGAGTTCTATTTCTTCTTTGTTGTATATTTACTTTCCTAAAGTTTCATTAGCTGCATTTTGAATTATCATTTTAATGTTTTTCCATTCTTCTTCGACATCATTACTTTCTGGAGTTGTAGCCTATATTGCTGAATTCTTCTCGAGTATAACCATTTAATGCTGTCATCATAAAATAATTTTACCTTGTACTTTTGTTCTATGCTCTGTTGTTGTTTCTTCTTTTTTAACCATCTTGGTGGAAATCTTATTTTTGCTTCTACTAGATAGTGATCTGAACCAATATCATATCCTCTGTATACTCTGACATCGAGAAACAATTTAAAAATCTTATTATTTGCAATGAAATAATCAATGATTGATTTTGAGTCCTGATGATACCATGTATACTTATGTATGTTTCTATGATTGTAAAAGGTATTCGTTATCCTCAGTTCATTGTATATAGCAAAATCTGTTAATCTTGTCCCATTTCTATTGCTGGTAGGTTCGCCAAATGTTCCAATATTATTGTTGACTTGAGCATTGCCCACTCTGGCATTTAAATCTCCTATTATGAGAATGTAATCATTTCTATTTATTTTGCTATAAATTTCTTGTAATATTTTATAGAATTCTTCCTTATCTTCTTCGCGGCCTTCCTCTGGCGCATATACACCAAGAACTGTCAAATTACCTCTATTTATTTTCAGTCGAAGCTCTAATATTCTTTCATTCCAGTAAGTGTAGTGTTGAATTTTATTTCTTATGGTTTTATTAATCCAAATCATTACTCCAGCTTGTCCATGGGTTTTCCTGTAGACACCGCTATATATTTGTATAATATAATTTAAATCAGTTTGAGTTAAATATACAGTATATATATGGTAGGGAAAATTAAGTACTTTATTTAATAAATACTGATACATGTCTGCCAGTAAAAAAATGAAGTTTATAAGATATTCAATTGATAATAAATAACAAAACACAATGAGGACTTCAGAAGGAAGACAGGCATGAACGAGTCAATTACCAATGGGGAACGCCTCAAATGGAAGTGGGATGGCTATGTAGCAAGGATGAATGGAACCAGGTTGACCTACAAAGTAACCAGTGGGACTCCAGCCAGAATCAGCAAGAGATGTGGGTAGGCAGGAACCTAGATGGGATGATACATTCATATGTGGGTGGGGAGCAAACGGGCAAGATGAGCTAGGAATAGATATATGTATGGAAGAAACTGACGGAGGGGTTCAAAACTCATGGGTTTCATCAGTCACCAACACAACTAAACTTGAAGAGAAATATAGACAATTATTGTGGTCTCGAGGTAGTGTGTTGCTTTGTCATGCAATGGGCCCAGGTTCGATCCCCAGTCGGGACAAGTTTCCTGGGTGATGGTTTTCCCTCACCTGTAAGACAAATGTCAGGAACTTAAGGCCCAAACGGTCCCCAAACATCATCTGGCCATCATTGTCATCATTAACATATTCATTAAATTTTGGATTAAGACCTCATAACCTATCATATGTATCATTGGGGCAGCATACATCCACCTTCCAGGTGCCCCAATCTCAGAAGTTGGTTACAGTAACGCAATGCCAAGAGAGAATACCAGAATGTTGAAATGACAATATGGTGGCATTGAATAAAAAAAACTGTAAGAATAACTCACTTAAGGAGTATAACTGTGCTACCTGTCTAGCTGGCAGGAAGCCTTAAATCCTTAAGGGGTGATTATGCTAAATTTTAAAAGATAGGTAGAATTTAATTACTAAAAATGTATGCACTAATAAACCTGTAAATTCAATATTAATATTTTTTGCTGAATTTACTAAATTAAATGATTATATGTTAAAATAAATTATATTAATATTATACATTTCTGATTGGGTGCCTTAATGTCTTTAATTGAAATGTAAAAACACTACTGAACAAATTTAATTGTGGTAAATGTATGCTGACATTCTTATACAATTTTTCGTAGATATGAAGGGTTCAGGGAAAAGATCACGTAAGTCACTTTTTGTCAAATTGGAGTTTGAAGTACCATTGAATTATCCATGGAAAAGGCTATCTTAGAAGTGTGAGATAGTAAAAGAAACAATTTAGTCTTGGGTTTATTTATCTTAAAAGTTTTGGCATACAGGCAAAGAAGCAGGTATATTAGAAAGTTGTTTTCTAGGTTTTATGGAAAGAAAGTGACTTACCCTGATTTTTTCCGGAAGCTTCACATGTAAGAGGGGACTCAAGAGATTATTGCATCAAAAATGGGGGCTGATCACAAGAGATTGAGAATCACTGTGCTGCACTATAAACTCTTTCTTATGATGTAAGATTAGCATTAATGTTGTTATTCATTTTCTTGGGAACAAAACTTGTAATTACTAATTATGCATAAACCAAACATTTCCGGACTCATGTATGTATAATCTTTCATTCATCTCTACATTATTATGGTAACAGTCTATATTTTTATTTTACAGTGCACTTAATATGTAGTGATTTTGTGCCAAATACTCTGTAACTTCAAAGATGTAAATGCTGAAAGTCAGATTTCATGAATGTGTGTATGTTTATGTACGGTTGTTTGAAAATATCAGCAATAGTGAATTTAGTCCTTGTCTATGTGCACTTTTTGCAAGTATTTCATTTTTCAATACTGCTAATACTAGAATCAGATTCTATTTTTAGTAATCAAACTTATGAAGCTAAAAAAATTACTCACCTTAACCTTTAAATATTCAGAAACTTATATTAAATTAATGTTGGGAAGTAAACATTATGAGGTATAATCATTTAAATTCATCGGAGAACAATTTTTGAGAACTCGCCTCATAAATTTCGTGCTTTTCACAAATCTACGGTTTTGTGAAAAGTACAAAATGTATGAGGTAAGTTTTCAAAAAAATGTTCTCTGATGAATTTAAATTCAGCAACTTATTTGTAATTGAGCAATTCTTTTAGGTGGTTGGGTTGAGTCATTTAGCTTTTAAGGATATGATGGTTGAGAACTATTTTTGTAAAAGAAAGCAGTAGTTGACTGTATTATTTTATGTTGATAATACCGTTACTTTGTGTTGAATATTGATATAATTATTTGTTATCAACACAAATATTATAGTGCAAGAAGTGCATGTGCACAGGAACTGTCCAATTTAATTATTGCCAATGTTTCTTTTAAAAGAACTTGCCAGGTGTATTTGAGTGTCATATAATGGATAGCAGAAGAATGTCTACACTATGACTGCAGTTTTCAATTTTTTTTATTGTTTTCATAACTGCATTAAAAAATATTGAAAAATTGAAGTAGTGGTTTAAACTTTGTTTCTGCAGTCCACTCAACACGTTACCAAAGACAAATTTAAGATGTTTATAGTCTTTTTCAGAAACCTTTCTCAGATGTCTGAAAGTGGCGACAGATTTCAATTCCAACAGTTTAAATTTATTCTATAAATTTATTTATATACATGTTTTATGAATTGTTTGCAAGTATGAAATACATAATTTACGTTCTTTCTTGAACAGAATTTGGAAATACACACGAAATACATGAACAGAGTTTGGTTACATCCATGGAAGGTCCCAAGTTCAAATTCCATGGGAGAACAACCAGACTGAAGCTCCTTTAACATTTCTCTTAGTAGTCAAGACAAATTCTGGGTTAAAATTTCATTATCAAGATCCATTTCATCATAAACCATTATTTCATAACTAACTCACCCACTAATCTTTGACTTATGGAACCTGTAGATTCATTATCACATTCATGTAGGTCCTCCACTGGTTCCTATTATCAGTCAACTGAATCCAGTTTATATCTCTGATAAATTCAGTTTCCGAAGATCTATCTGAAAATTATCTTCCCACCTTACATGTATACATATCCAATGGTCTTCTCAAAGTGGCATAGCTCCCTCTCTCACTAGACCCCTCAATTCTTTAAATTGATATTAGTTGGTTTTACAAAATTCACAACAGATAAAAAGCCTATTGATATACATCCAGGAATCATAGATATAATATGACCTAACAAAATAAAATAGAATTAATAAAGACTCTTCATGGTACTACAACATATATCAACTTTCCTAGATTTAAGTATTGAACTGTCTTCTAAATAATAAAACTAATCACAAAATTTGACTTGCAGAATTTTAGAAGCATAAAAATTAAATTTGATGCATTGTAGTTATATTTTATCCACCACTGTGGTCTGGAGGTAGCATGCTGTCTTGTCATGCAGCGGGCCTGGGTTCGATTCTCGGTCAGGACAGGCTCCTGGGTGAGGTTTTTTTTCGGGGTTTTTCCTCACCTGTAAGACAAATGTCAGGAAGCTTAGGGCCCAACGGTTCCCAAAATCATCCAGCCATCATCATCATCCTTATCATCATCATCCTTCACCGGTGTGGAAAGCATATATAACATTTTTTTCATATAATTATACAAGAATGTTACATTTGCTTTCCTTTATAAAACAAAATATACACACTAGTGTGATGCTGATGACACTGGTGTTAAAGGAATAAACATAACTTTTAGTTTGGAACATAGAAATTTTCAGAAAACTTTCACATATGACTGAAGTTTATTCTTCAACATTTAAATTAAATTGCAAAAGTGTTGTAGGGCAAAATAATAATGAAAATTCTGAAGCTTAAAAATTTAAGGCTTGTTACAAAGAATCCATTCCTGTGTAAACATACTTTTACTAATGTCTCTATATCCCATCTCTGCCCCTTGCCACTGTTTAGATTCATTTTGCATTCAGCTGTGTCCAACAGTTCCCCTTCTTCATCCTCTAACTCCAATCTTCTTAAATCCTCCTCTGCACTACCCATCTATTCATTGTTTTCAGTCTGCCTACTCTTCTTGTTCCTTTTTATTCTAATAAGAAGTGTAGCCAATAGTTCGTTCTTGTTAAGTTATACATTTTTTGTTAAGATATGCCTCCTTCTTTCACGTGCTTCTTCTGGACCTGAAGTCTTCCTCTTTTCTCCCCAGTACTTCCATTATTTACATATGGTCACCAACATGTGTTTGCATTTCATATTCCCTCTTGGTGGGTGATTTTTAAATCATTCATAACCATTGACACTCCTTGCAGATAACTTATATGTTGGGTTATTATATGGCCAATCCAGTAGTCTTTGATAAAATAGAAATATGACTTTAGATATATAAAAGTAAGTGTGATTGTACAATTTTCTTTTACACGTGACAGTTGTTTTTATAATGGGTAAAATTAGACTTATAGGGGAAGAACATTAAAATAGGAGATTTACATGGTATATTTGTCTCTCCTTATAACAGGTAAATATAAGAAAAAAACATTTCAGTATGTGTGATTGTAAAATTGCAGATACTAATTCATGTTTTCTTTATTTAGAAACAAAGAATGCAGGCTTCTCTAAAGATGTCTGTCGCAGTATGGTTGCTATGATGGATGTTGACAGATCTGGTAAACTTGGTTTTGAAGAATTCAAAGCTCTGTGGATTGACATTCGACAGTGGAAGGTAAGCAAATTAATTTATTTCATACTATGTTTAATTTCAGTTACTTGTTTTATAAAATGGCTGGCAAACATCACAGTATCATGTACTGTAATATTCACAGAACAGAATCAAGTTTGAACAACAAGTGAATAAACCAGAGAAATTTAATAACAAGGTAATTTTATAGTAAATTAGCGAAGGTACACAATAGAAGTTATAAGGAAATATCATTATAGGGCTTAACTAAAAATAAACTATTTCATGTACATGAACAAAATAAAGTTGGTATTCAAGAACCAAGCTCTCTAGGCCATGCCATCTCCGTCTTCCGTAATCTGTGGCTCTCATCTTTCAATGTGTTCCCAGAAACATTTTTTAAATAAATATCTTGTTAGCACATGATGTTGAATAGTGTGTGCCAGGGTTCTGCGTGACCCACATAATTAACCATGAAGAGAAGGGCTGAGAGTCGCTCTTTGCAGAAAGCTTGGTTCTTGAATACCAGCCTTAGTTATGATTTATGGAGAATATATTGCCATGGAGATGTTCAGAATTTCCATATAGGAGAAATTTTTACATATTGAAAATTTTTTGCAATATTCAAAATTAAAAACAAAATCTATTTAAAAGTCATCCAGAAAATACTATCCAATACATTGCATTAAATGCATAACAGATTTTTTCAAACTTTTCTTTGGTTATATTATAAAGCAGTTCCTTTTTACACACTTTATATTAGCTTGACCTGTATCTATCTATCTATGTAACTGAATCTTTCAAAGCGTTTTTCACCCACTTAAAATAATTAGATCGACTTGAAATTTTGTATACTTGTAAAGGACCCGTGACAATACAATAATTTCATATTTATTTTCTAAAATCCTGGCCAGAATCATCAGAAAATAAAAAAAAGTGTCTCTATATTTATGTAATGGAATCTTTGAACACGATTTTCACCCACTTAGAAACATAGGATAGACTTGAAACTTTGTATACTTGTAAAGGACTCATGACAATACAATAATTTCATATAAAGATTCAGTTACATAGATACATAAATAGATACAGGTCAAGCTAATATAAAGTGTGTAAAAAGGAACTGCTTTATAATACAACCAAAGAAAAGTTTGAAAAAATCTGTTATGCATTTAATGCAATGTATTGGATAGTATTTTCTGGATGACTTTTAAATAGATTTTGTTTTTAATTTTGAATATTGCAAAAAATTTTCAATATGTAAAAATTTCTCCTATATGGAAATTCTGAACATCTCCATGGCAATATATTCTCCATAAATCATAACTAAGGCTGGTATTCAAGAACCAAGCTTTCTGCAAAGAGCGACTCTCAGCCCTTCTCTTCATGGTTAATTATGTGGGTCACGCAGAACCCTGCCCATCAGCGTGGACATTTAAACATGGCGTTCCTTTCCCAGATGCAGAAGGACGTGTTGATACGCCTGGACTTTTAAATATCCAAACGCAGATTGCCATATATTACGCGTTGATACATCTATGATTTTCAAGGCCTATATGGAGTTTGTAAGACATTCTGGAGAACTTATTTTTTGTTGCTGTGGTAGCAAAATCTCCCTTTCATGTTAAGACATAATTTAAGACAGGCATGTGGAGTGAGTTTGCTACTTATTAGTGAAAGGAGATACTCTTTGTATTTTTTTTTCTCTTCAGCTACGCCCTTCGTCCGAACTAGTGAATGCCCTATTTTGCCGAAAAGAAATATCTGTAAAGTGTCCCACTGTGTGGTCGCATAACTAACCTTTCTTTCAAAACCGACGTGGATCTTGTGTTTATAGACAAAAATCACATGTCTCAGACATTTCCAACTTCTAAAACAAATTTACGTGGCGAATTTGATATGTAGAATTATAAAAAAAATAAAAAAATATAATAGAGGGATAATAGTAATAATAATAATAATAATAATAATAATAATGGTAATGATACTAAAAATAAAATTAGTAATAATAATAATACCAATAATAATAATAGCAATAATAGCAATATATGTACTGCACACTTCCAACACAGGTGCTCCCCAGCGGGAGTTTAATAACCAAGATAATCCATTCAACAAGTTTCCGTAATTATATAAATTAATTTATATTAAATAAAATTTAAATTCTCCAACTTTTATAAATATTGTACATAGTGAATCTGATGTGTGGAATTATGAAAATCTTTTAATTTAAAAATATGAATGAAGGATAAATAGATAAAGTTTAGAATTATAAATTATAAGTAAACCTTTATCAACAATTTAAAAAATGAATGCATTTTAACTTATATCTTGATGAAAGTATTAGGAAAACTCCATCTGTCAATTAATATATACTTGTAATCAACCGATGAAAGAACGCCAGGGTCTACATCATTCTATGTTTTCGTAACTATATTTCTATAGTAATGTTGAGTGATTCCCGGGTTATGTGGGGCCTTGGTCCATAGTTTGTGTTGATTAACCAGACGTTTTCCGCGCCTCAACTGCGGAGGGCATCTTCAGTTGGCGCGTGCTTCTATGGCGTGTTGCCTTTTCCTGGTCGGAAGATCTATCTTAGAATGAGCGCTGTGGAAGTAAGAGGACGTTTTATTAGTGGGGGGTGGCAGGTTGAGTGGGCCGTGGCTCTTGCTGATTGGCTAATAGCTCGTCTCCCTTGTTGTCACTTGGTGTTAATTCATTTATTTTTCTAGTGTCTGAAAACCAGGCATTAGACAGTTTGATACCTTCTTCTTTTCTGTTAATATTTTCCCTTCCTTATGCTTGTGTATTTCGATAGCCTCTCGGTATAATCTAGGGAAATAGTAGGAAGTTGTGGCTAAAACTTGTGTATCTGTCGAATAATCTCTGGTGTCCATTCGTAATGGCATGTTCTGGACTCACAGACTGATTTATCCATTTTCTCCTTGTCTGCAGTGGTGTCTATTATATAATGTCTGATAAATGGCTGGCTATACTACTTCTTTTTCGTGGTCCCTATATATGATTTACCACACGAACAATGAAGTCGATATAACGCGCGCAAGTGGAGAGAGGTGGCCGAGGATCCTTAGCTGAGCGAAGGCAGTCTTCTATTTTTCTTGTAGGTCTGTAAACTGTTTTTTATGTTTGTATTTTCTGTAGGAGTTTTTCCGATACGATCTGTGACTCTTTGTACATATGGTAAGTAGGCTATGCTGGTTGAGGGTGTGTTATCCATTCTGACGTGCTGTCTTCGTGGATGTATGGTTTGTCTTAATTTCCTTGGATTGTGTAGCCATTTTGTCTGGATGTACAATTGAAGCAGATGGTGTTGTTGTTGTTTAAGGTGTTGTGGTTGGCATAACTTAGTCGCTCTGTCGAACAGTGTCTTAATGACAACCCTCGCTTTTGTCTTGGATGGTGGTTAGAGTCTTTAGTCTGTCTGCAGATATCGGGTCGTGTGTGTGTAGGTTTTTCTGTAAACTGTATGTTGAATTTCCCCATTGCCAGTCCTTATTATTTGAACATCCAGGAAAGGAAGTCTTCCATTATCTTCTTTTTCCATTGTGAACTGTATTTTGTTGTGTCTGCTGTTAAGGTGTTGAAGGAAACGTTCCAATTCTTCACTGCCATGTCTCCATACTACGAATGTGTCATCAACATTCCACTCCGGCCAATTGTCAGTGCCATCGGTTCCCCGACCTACTTACTGGCAAAGCATCTTACAGGACTTCTGAAACCACTCCTTGAAAAAACGGACAGCTACATCAGAGACTCGACACATTTCATTGAGAGACTACGGAATATAAACGTAACATCTCAAGATATACTGGTTAGCTTCAATGTGGTTTCCCTTTTCACACCATGGTGCCGAGTAAATGAGACCATGGACTACATTAGACAGATTTTTCACAGAAGAAATATCCATTTATTCAGGCATGTACTAACTACTACTTACTCCAATGGAACAACAGCTACTATGAACAGACCGACGGAGTAGCCATGGGCAGTCCTCTAAGCCCAGTAGTAGTCCGAATTTTTTCATGGAGAAATTCGAAGAAGAAGCACTAAAAACAGCTCCCAAGTCTCCAGAACATTGGTTTTCGCTATGTTGATGACACATTCGTAGTATGGAGACAATGGCAGTGAAGAATTGGAAACGTTTCCTTCAACAACCTTAACAGCAGACACAACAAAATACAGTTCACAATGGAAAAAGAAGATAATGGAAGACTTCCTTTCCTGGCATGTTTCAAATAATAAGGACTGGCAATGGGGAAATTCAACATACAGTTTACAGAAAACCTACACACACAGACCGATATCTGCAGAAAGACTCTAACCACCATCCAAGACAAAAGCGAGGTGTCATTAAGACACTGTTCGACAGAGCGACTAAGTTATGCCAACCACAAACACCTTAACACAAGACCAACACCATCTGTTCAATTGTTTCCAGAAAAATGGCTACACATCCAAGGAAATAAGACAAACCATACATCCACGAAGACAGCACGTCAGAATGGATAACACACCCTCAACCAGCATAGCCTACTTACCATATGTACAAAGAGTCACAGATCGTATCGGAAAACTCCTACGAAAATACAACATAAAAACAGTTTACAGACCTACAAGAAAAATAGAAGACTGCCTTCGCTCAGCTAAGGATCCTCGGCCAACCTCTCTCCACTTGCGGCGTATATCGACTTCCTTGTTCGTGTGGTAAATCATATATAGGGACCACGAAAAGAAGTATAGCCACCCGTTTATCAGAACATAAAAGAAACTGCAGACAAGGAGAAATGGATAAAATCAGCTGTAGCAGAACATGCCATTACGAATGGACACCCAGATTCTATTCGACGATACACAAGTTTTAGCCACAACTTCCTACTATTTCCCTAGATTATACCGAGAGGCTATAGAAATACACAAGCATAAGGGAAATATTAACAGAAAAGAAGAAGGTATCAAACTGTCTAAGGCCTGGTTTCATACACTAGAAAATAAATGCATTAACACCAGTGACAACAAGGAGACGACTATTAGCCAATCAGCAAGAGCCACGCCCACTCACCCTGCACCCCCCACTAATACAACGTCCTCTACGTCCACAGCGCTCATTCTAAGTAGATCTTCCAACTAGGAAACACGCATAGAAGCACTCGCCACTGAAGATGCCCTCCGCAGTTGAGGGCGAAACGTCTGGTATCAACACCAACTATGGACCATGGCCACATAACCCGGAATCACTCAACATTACGATTACCGGCCGTGAAAGCCTGCATTCAACTATATTCTATAGTGTTCTGTTCTAGTACAGGTCTTTCACTGTAATCTTAGAATTTTCATGCTATGATTGTAGCTTCATTAGGGAATTATGGTGTGGTAGCTTCCCACCCAGGGGGATAATATTGATGGTAACAATGATGATAAAAGCTAGATGATGTCCATGGACCGTTGGGCCTCAAAGCCCACTGCATGACAAGACAGTATTCCACCTCGAGACCACAGATATAATAATTAATATTTTATTAACCCTTTCATTTTGTTATTTGTTTTATTTATTGACACTTAGGCCTATGCTTATTTGCCAACATGTCAACAAGATACATGTGGTTAGCACATCGCCTCAATGAGAGATCTATTAGGAAATTGAGGTGTAACTTGGAAGAAAGACGAACATAACGTGATATCTATGTAATCTAGATGTAATAAAACATTGCAAGTCTAGTAGGCTGCTATGGATAGGGCATGTGGCACGAATAGGAAATTATAAAGGAACTTCGTGTACGAAAACTAGAAGCAAAGTGCCCAGTAGGGGGGATAACCATAAAGTGCAAGAAAAATATTAACCAGGATTTTAGGGAGATAAATTATACAAGACCCTCACTGCTGGGTTTCCGAGATTGAGTCTCGGTCACTCCTTGTTGGTTTCATGGCGGAAGAAACGGAGCTTGGACAGGTTTCTCTCGGGGTTTTCTCCTGCCTTCCCCTGCCGCATTTTCATTCTACCATTTCTCCATACTCATCTCATCACATTCATTTCGTTCATCTGCCTCTGTGGTGGTGCGTCAGACGTGGTCGGCCGCACCCTTGTCATACACAGACCTCTATATATAGCGGCTTCTTCTCATCTCATCCCTCGACCCGACCCTGACTTGGACACCAGTTGAGGTTATTATTATAAATTATACAGGAATAATTGGAAAATATTATTTGGGATAGCAAAGTATGGAGATGTTATGTATGCATAATCATGACCTCTATGTTCGATGGTGCCATACATTTTAAGACAATACAAAACAAGTTGGTTTCCAATGTCCTTCATTTTTTTTTTAATTGTCCCTTTCATTGAATATTTAATAATAAATTCCATTCTCTCTACCTTCCAAATCATGATATTGTAATTGATGAATCATTATGGTTATGGAGGAGCAAACAATTCCCTCACATAAAACTGCCAAATTTGATTTTATAACTTATGAATTGTGTGAATCTAGAACTGGGTATGTGGTCTCGAGGTAGCGTGCTTGTCTTCTCACGCAACTGACCGAGATTCGATTCCAGTCGGGAGAGGCTTCTTGGGTGAGTTTTTTTCGGGGGTTTTCCTGACCTGTATGACAAATGTCAGGAAGATTTAGGGCACCAACGGTCCCCGAAAATCATCCGGCCATCATTATCATCATTATCATTCACCGGTGTGGAAGCAACGGGAAGCTGCCACACCTATAATTCCCTAGTACAGCTACAAAGCATAGAATGAAAATGCTATGATTGCAGTGAAAGACCTGCCCTTGGGCAGAACACTGTAGAATAGAATAGAATGGTCATTCATTGTTTACATTCTATTAATCACAATTTGATATGTATCTAAAATAAGTTACTTGGAGAGTAGAGTTTAAAAATACTATAGCACAGGGGTACTGCATGGACTTTTAAATGCTGCACAGAAGGGAGGAAACCGGTCTCGTATATATACGGCAAACCATGCTGAGGGGATAGTGTGTGCCAGGGTTCTGCGTGACCCACATAATTAACCATGAAGAGAAGGGCTGAGAGTCGCTCTTTGCAGAAAGCTTGGTTCTTGAATACCAGCCTTAGTTATGATTTATGGAGAATATATTGCCATGGAGATGTTCAGAATTTCCATATAGGAGAAATTTTTACATATTGAAAATTTTTTGCAATATTCAAAATTAAAAACAAAATCTATTTAAAAGTCATCCAGAAAATACTATCCAATACATTGCATTAAATGCATAACAGATTTTTTCAAACTTTTCTTTGGTTGTATTATAAAGCAGTTCCTTTTTACACACTTTATATTAGCTTGACCTGTATCTATCTATCTATGTAACTGAATCTTTCAAAGCGTTTTTCACCCACTTAAAATAATTGGATCGACTTGAAATTTTGTATACTTGTAAAGGACCCATGACAATACAATAATTTCATATTTATTTTCTAAAATCCTGGCCAGAATCATCAGAAAATAAAAAAAAAGTGTCTTTATATTTATGTAATGGAATCTTTGAACACGATTTTCACCCACTTAGAAACATAGGATAGACTTGAAACTTTGTATACTTGTAAAGGACCCGTGACAATACAATAATTTCATATTCATTTTCTAAAATCCTGGCCAGAATCATCAGAAAATCAAAAAAAGTGTCTGTATTTATGTAATGGAATCTTTGAACACGATTTTCATCCACTTAGAGATATTGGATCGACTTGAAACTTTGTATACTTGTAAAGAACCTGTGACAATACAATAATTTCATATTTATTTTCTAAAATCCTGGCCAGAATCATCAGAAAATAAAAAAAAAAGTGTATTTATATTTATGTAACGGAATCATTGAACACGATTTTCACCCACTTAGAGACATTGAATCGACTTGAAACTTTGTTTACTTTTAAAGGACCCGTGACACTACAATAATTTCATATTTTATTTCTAAATTCCTGGCCAGAATCATAAGAAAATCAAAAAAATTAAAACTGGTATAATAGGTTACAGACTTGTCGACTTTTTAGTCAATCGTTGTAAGAGCTCAGTTGGTAGAGCGGTGAACTAGTGGTATATAATTTCAGTAATCCATAGGTCGCTGGTTCGAATCCGGCTGGGGAGGATTTTTTTTTTTAGAAGAGTAATACTTTTAGCTCATACTACAATAGTATGGAATTTAAAGATATTTACATTCTTATCTTATTGTGCTGGTTCGAGTCTCCATGGGGGAAGAAATTTTTCTCCTGGTATTTCGGCCAGTATGGACCGGTGCCCACCCAGCATCGTGAGGCAATTGGGTAGCTACAATAAGTAGCGGCTCCAGGTTGAGGAACCAGCTATAACGGCTGGGGGACTCGACATGCTAACCACATGTCACCCCTACACTGGCTGTTGATCATCTACCTCTGTGATTGACACATGTGGATGTGAAGGGCCAGCAGCCGGCTGGTAAAAGGGCAACCGCTGAAAAGTGGAAAGACCCTCAATAGGATCTTATTCTGTAAAATATTAAAACTAAAAAATAAAAAAATAAATAATAGTTTTAAAAAACTAAAACAGCACGCTTTATTAGAAAACCGAACTCAAAAATGAAAAATAATTTTAATTTCCAACACGCTTGGGATAAATTTAAAGTGGTCAACAAAAAAAATCATCTCCAACACATATAGAATAAAACTAGAATTATCAACAAGAAGAAAATAATTTTACCATCAAAAGCATGGGATGCTTTTTATGATTTTTACATGTTCTTAGAGACTTTACTTTTACCAATATCTGTTTATTATCAAATATATTAATTGATATAGAGCACCCCACGCTTTTGATGGTAAAATTATTTTCTTTTTGTTGATAATTCTAGTTTTATTCTATATGTGTTGGAGATGATTTTTTTTTTGTTGACCACTTTAAATTTATCCCAAGCGTGTTGGAAATTAAAATTATTTTTCATTTTTGAGTTCGATTTTCTAATAAAGCATGCTGTTTTAGTTTTTTAAAACTATTATTTATTATATTACAATATGCTATATGATTTCTTGTCTACTGCACTGGCGAGCTTAGCTTATGTGGAAAGAGGAGTTCAAGCTTGGATAAAAATAATTTATCTCTATATTTCACACTCTATACTTCACATTTTTTCTTTTTATAAAAATAAAATTATACATTTTGTTAGAATTTAGTATTTATATACAAAGATTAATTTGTCCTAATTTTGTATACGGTAATAATTTGGTTCAAACAATAAGAAAAGTAATTTATATAAGTGAGTCGCTAAACGCTTTACATCTCACCTCATAAAACTCCTTGATTCTCACAGGACCAGTTAAAGAAATTCAGAAATTTAAACAAAAAAGATCTGATTCCAAGAAAGGAAAACAATTAAAAAAATTACTCACAAACCTGAAATACACAGAAGATTAAAAAAAAATTAACAAATTCAACATTACATTAACATTGATTAACAAATTTGTGCCTGGGTAATCTTCTAAAAACTAATAAAAAAAGGTGGTAAAAAATCTGGAATTTATCAAATTAGTTGAATTGAATGCAATAAAGTATACATATGAGACACTAAAAGGAATTTAGACACTTGTATATGGTGAACTAATGGTTATGCTGCTTTCCTCTGGTCCTGAGGGTCACAATTCAATATTACATTAACATTGATTAACAAATTTAGCTTGGGTAATCTTCTAAGAACTAATAAAAAAAGGTGGTAAAAAATCTGGAATTTATCAAATTAGTTGAACTGAATGCAATAAAGTATACATATGAGACACTAAAAGGAATTTAGACACTTGTATATGGTGGACTAATGGTTATGCTCCTTGCCTCTGGTCCCGAGGGTCGTGGGTTCAAACCCGGTCAGGGTCGATGGATTTTTTAGGATGGAAAAATCCAAGGAGCAAGTCCTCCAGAAGGCATTTTAAGCCGTAGGTCTCACGTCTGAAGATTTTTAAGCTCATAAAAGATCCTTAAGCCTGAATAAAAAGATCACTAAGCAAAATTTACCAAATTTACCAAATTTTCCCTTCCTTGTACTACCTCCGATTGAGGGTCTTTCCACTTTTCAGCGGTTGCCCTTTTACCAGCCGGCTGCTGGCCCTTCACATCCACATGTGTCAATCACAGAGGTAGATGATCAACAGCCAGTGTAGGGGTGACATGTGGTTAGCATGTCGAGTCCCCCAGCCGTTATAGCTGGTTCCTCAACCTGGAGCCGCTACTTATTGTAGCTACCCAATTGCCTCACGATGCTGGGTGGGCACCGGTCCCATACTGGCCAAAATACCATGAGAAAATTTCTTCCCCCATGGAGACTCGAACCAGCGCAAGTCCCGTAGCTCTGCGCCAAGGCTTCCTACATTAACCGCTTGGCTACGGCGCGGGACTCCTTGTACTACCTTGGTTTTCTAAATGTCACTATGAGGCAGAATGCTGACCACAGGCCACTCCAATGACATCTATATGAAAACAAGTATGACTAAATTAGTAAGGTACAATTTCTTTTCTGTAGGGGGAGAGCACCTAAAATCTCATTGAGGGAAACAAAGGCATACAAGACAACACAAAAAAAACACTTCAGTAATATAAAAAATATATAAAATATAAATATAAAAAATGGTGAAATCGAAAAATCAGGTAATTGCAGCTCATAGGTTGCTAGAGAATCACAAAATTAGAAAACAAATTAAAATTTTGAAAAATTCAGGAAAGTCTTTGGAATTAACAGTTTGGAAAAATATGTATATTCAGAAGAAAAAATATAGATCCATGAATTTTGAAGTTCCTGGGAGAAAGATTTAATCTCAAAGTTCATGAAATCGGCTCCAGATGACAGTTTGAAAGTTGAAGGTGATGGCAGAAGTTCAAGAGTCAGAGTTTTGACTGAAGGTAGAAGCAATGGCTTGAGAAGCTGATCCTGTGAGAATCATGGGGTTCTATGAGGTGAGGTGTAAAAAGTTATCTGACTTACTTATATTTTTTTTTTTTGTAAATACCCCAGGTTGTCTTTCGACATTCCTGGTGTTCTCTCCTGGCATGACATACTTGTAACCCACTTCTGAGGTTGGGGCATCTGGAAGACGGGGTTACGTTGCCCCAATGATATGACGGGTGATGATGATGATAATGGTGCGCCAGGAGAGTCCTTAATTCTAAGCTTAATCTAAGATGAATATGAATGATGATGATTGCGATGGCCATATGATTTCGGGGACCATTAGGGCCTTAAAGTTTTCCTGACATTTGTCTTACAGGTGAGGAAAAACCCCGATAAAAACCTCACCCAGAAAAACTGTCCCGACCGGGGATTGAACCCGGGCCCGCTGCGTGACAAGGCAGCATGCTACCTCGAGACCACAGCGGTGGACTAGTTACTTACTTACTTATATAAATTAGCTCATAATGTCAACTCCCATAAAAAAATAAAACATGTATTTTATGTAGTTATATGATGATTTTTTTTTCATGTCAACTGATTTAAGTATTGAATTTTATTAATACTAGCTAATACCCGGCGTGCGCTGCTATGTCTAGATAAATGAAAATTAATGTGTTTTATGTTTAGTTAAATAAGTAAAAGGAAAAATAATTATATATTTATATTTTTTATATATCCTGTGCTGATTACCCAGCTTTGCCCCGAATTTACTTATCCCAATCTTCTTGACATAAATGAGCTGAAATATGAAAATTAATTTGTTTTATGTTTAGTTAAATAAGTAATAGGAAAAATTTATATCGTAATTGTTTTTAGATACCCCGTGCTGTTTACCTGGCATTGTCTGGGAATCTACTCATCCCGATCTTCTTGGTATAAATGAGCTGAAACACAAAAATTAATGTACTTCTTATGATTAGTTGAATAAGTAAAATGAAAAATAATTATAAATATATATCATAATTATTTTAAGATTCTCTGTGCTGATTATCTGGTGTTAACTAGGAATCTACTCATCCCGATCTTCTTGGCATAAATGAGCTAAAAGACAAAATTCATTATTGTGAGTTATCCACAAAAGAATACCCGTCATGTGCTGCTAAGCTTGCACAGGAATCTACGTACTTGTCTCGATCTTCTTGGCATCAATGAAAGACAAAAAATGGTTATTGTGAGTTATCCGTAAAAAATAAGCATATGCTGTCGCGGACTTTTTTGTAGAGGTTTTTGAGCTATTCAATTCTGAGTACATTAATTTTGTGTACTGTTATGGTTTAGGCACATTTTCCACTACAAAGGGCAATTTTTAAGGGTGTAGGAGTTGAGTATCACAACTCTCTTATAGCCTATGTTCATCCCGGGAATCTCCCGAATATTTTGCAAAAAGCCCTATCAAATCGGATCAACGGTATAGCTGCGCATAAAGTACAAACAAACAAACCAACAAACAAACATTCATTTTTATAGATTAGATAATAAATTTTGGGAATTTTTACATTATGAGGTTTTCTTAATAAGAATCAAATGAAAAATTAATTCTTCTTACCTCATACATCTATGTTTTTTTTTAACACAGAACTGCAGTATCGGGAAATACATCATTCCTATCTTCAGCTGTTTTTGAAAACAGCTGACGATGGTGACAATGGTCGCCGATACTGCAGTTCTGTGTTAAAAAACATAGTTCTATGAGGTAAGAAGAATTTACGATTCATTTGATTCTTAATTGAATTTTATGTTATAAGAATAGTCCAATGTAGACAATCTGCTGAATTATAAATCTTATGTTTTTCAGGCTGTATTCAAACTGTACGATAAAGATGGTTCAGGTTGCCTCAGTCCGTTTGAACTGCGGCAGGCTCTCAACTCGGCAGGTTATCGTCTTAATCATCATATTCTCAACATCCTTGCACATAGATACAGCTCCAAGAATGGCCTGATTTCATTTGATGACTACATGATGTGTGCTGTCAGATTAAAAGCCATGATTGGTAAGTTCATGTGTTCTATTCTTTGTTTATTTTGCACTCTAGAATTTTTTTATTCATCCTTTCGTGTCTCAGTAATTCGACCTTGATTTTCCAATAATGTTTTGAAATAAATTATACTCATAATATTTTTTTTATTATTTAATTTTATTTAACTTTTAGCAAATTCTGTAGGAATATAAATATTGAGATTGTACCCATGAAAACATTTTTCAAGTCTTCATCAATACTTACTAGGCAACAAAAATGACACAAAAAAATAAACATAGGCTCAATTCTGGAAGTGCATACTATTATGCATTACAGGGACTGTTGTCATTGCAACTTCACTCAAAAAATGTTAAACTGAAAATATATAAAACTGTTATTCTCCCAGTTATATTATATGGATGCAAAACATGAACTCTTACTTTAAAGGAGGGAAAAATATTGAATATTTTAGAAAATGTTCTTAGGAAAATGTTAGGACCAAAGAGAGATGAACAGACAGGCAAATAGAGAAGACTTCATAACAGTGAGCTACATAATCTTTATATAGGAAATCAGGTGTAATAAGTACAGTTAAATCTCGTAGATTGTGATGGGCAGGACATGTGGTACAAATGGGGAATGAAAGAGGGGCGGGACATTCCATATGAAATTGGCCAAAATTTTGTCAAAATTGAACTCACATCTTTAAAAGTTTACAATTTTTTTACAGTAAAACTTTATAATATACTGAATATCTGAAACAAATTTCAGGTCTTTGTTTGATATAATTAAAGAGTAATAGAGCTGTCAATTTATTGTATTTTAAAAAAAAAATCTTCTTTTTTTAAATAAATTTCTTAAAGTGTAACTACTCCCTCAACTTGAAAAGATAGTCATTATAGATGATTTTATGCTCTATTGCTTGAAAATTAGTATGTTAATATTTGTTTTTTTGAAGGGCGTAAATGCAATTAATATGCAATTGACCTTCCTAACCACAAATGTTATAAAATTAAAAAAAATATTACCTGATGACCAGTTAATCGCTTGTAATTAGTGTTAAAGTGGTTAGATGAAAGGAAACTACCAAAAATAATTATTTTCCCTAAAATCTCCTATGTGTAGACTGCCTTTCATGTGATTTCACACAAACAGTGATGGAGCTACTTTGTAATCAATCTTTGTGCACAACCGAATATTGTTATTATTATTACTATTATTATTATCATCATTACATTATGTTTATTATCATGATTATTATTATTATTATATCATCATTGTGCAGTAGTGGTTACTATGCACACCTCCGATTCCGAGGTTCAAACTCGATTGGAAGCAATGGAATTTTAAGGCTTAACAATTCTAAATATAGCTTTCTCTAGAGGGAAAGAAATCCATAAATCTCATCTCGTAGATTTATGGTACGTAGAAGAATCTCATGCTTGAAATAAATTGCTACATAATGACCTGACATATGAGAGAGCATCGTTAAATGTAACAATCTTTATTGATCTCTCCAATAGGTGCTTTTGGCAATGAATAATTTCATTTAAATTTCTGTACACTTACAAATTCAAATTTGTAGGCCTATTAAAAAAATTATTTTCTAGAGATTAGTTTTGTAATGTGTTGTAATATTCTGTACTTGTACACTACACCAATATTTGATGTTGAATATTGCAACGAATATTTATCTATTGATAATAATTAATTATTCTGCTATTACAAGCGATATTTAAAGAGGTATAAATATATTTTATTGACCTTAACCCCGAATTCCTCAGAAATCCATGGAGCAACAATTCTCAAATTTTAAAACTTTTCTTATGGCGTTGTTCAAGTGGATTGAAGCACTTTCCATTGACATAACATAAGTTAGGCCTACTCACACTAAATATTCCATCTGAAGATAATACACTAACTTTAGAATAAGTTGAAGATAATACACAGAAGTATTGAAACAAATTCTTTGAGAAATCTACAATTATGAGGTGAGGTGATTTTCTCTAAGATAATTAATAATTAAAAGAAAGATATGAGGGTGGATCAAATATAAACCGGAATTTGTATCTGGAGGCTCTGGTAGCGAACTGCAAAGGTTGCGGTTTGGAGGGGAAGTTGGTGGGGGTGTCTGGAGTAGGGATCTTGATGTGTCGCACTCCGAAGAGCGGCCGCTTGCTTCAGTACGCCATGAGCGAGCAAGAGGTACACACGTATGTTGCACAATACATTATTATTAAGTTTTTGGCGAAAGAAGGCACTAAACCTTCTGAAATTTTGAGAAGGCTCCATGCACAGTTCAGGGAAGCAACCCTTTCGAAGATGCAGGTGTATGATTGGCGCAAAAAAAATTTGGCAGGCCGGGATCAGTGGAAATGACCCCACCAAAGACGGCAACGAACAAGCATCACTGCAGGACAACATTCGTGCTGTACGGGACCTTATTGAGGAGGATTGGCACGTAACAATTTCTGAAATTGCTTCACATAAGCTTCGGTAGTGTTCAAGCCATCAACAGTGATGAACTCAAATTCCGAAAATTGCAAGGCCACACACTGCTTGGTTGACACAAGAAAAACTGACGAAAATGCATTGGACACCTCTGGAACATCCTCCTTACAGTCCAGATTTGTCACCCTGTGACTACCATTTGTTTGGGCTACTGAAAGAAGACCTGGGAGGAAGGCGGTTTGGTGACAATGCAGCAGTAGAGGAGTTTGTGTGCAACTGGCTGACTACATGCCATCCCTCATTCTTCAAGGATGGCATCAAAGTTTGATGGCAAAAGTGTGTTGGAAATGCAGGAGACTATGCAGAAAAATGAGGTGGTGGTTTTGTATTTTTTTGTTAATTCAATAAAATTGTAAACAATAATTCTGGTTTGTATTTGATTCACCCTCGTATATTCCATAAACCAGCAAAATCAGGCTATAAATTTGACTTTCTGAGGAATTTCCTTAGTTTATGCAACTGCTGCATGACAGACTTTTAAATCTAAATACAGATAAATATTTATCTTGTGCACCTCAAATGAATCAATTTATGCAGAAATTCAGATTTTGCATTTTTTTAGATACTTAAATGCATGTTTTTGCAGTATAATGGCTTCAGTCAGCTTGTTATTAATAAGAGAGATCTATGAGCATTATCATGAGTAATGCCACAATCTAGAGGATTTGGAAATCAAGAGTGGCATTTGTTAGGACTATTATCGAATAAAATTAAGCTGTTTACTCACAAATCATTATTTAAATATAGTTATTTTAAAATATTTATGTATTTAATGTAAACAGCGATGTTTGAAAACAAATGAGAAATGTTTGGTTGTTTCATTTGTTCATCACTGCTACTTGATCATACTATTTATTGCCAAATTGGATCGCAATATTGTATGAATGCACTCTAGTGGAGAAAAAAATGAAACATATCAAACTGTATATTATAACCAACATTATATGTTATTAATTGTGGAATGCAGGCTTTCACGGCCAGTAATCATAATGTTAAAAGATTCTGGGCTATGTGGCCGTGGTCTATAACTGGTGTTTCTTCCAGATGTTTCTCCCTCAACTGTGGAGGGAGAAACGTCTGGAAGAAATACCAGCTATAGACCATGGCCACATAGCCCAGAATCTTTTAACATTATTATGTGTTATTAATTCATTTTTTTCGGAAACAACTCAGTAAAATCAGTATTTAAAAACACAATTATTGAAACACACAATTATCAAATGTGTAGCTCGAAGGAATCTGTTCATTATTTGTTATGTTCAACATATTTATTACAGAGTCAGTCACTGCAAAATAATGCTCTGACCTCTTCAGAATGTTAAAAAGGAGGAGCATTCTTTATTTTGGTAAACAAAATTTGATAATTTAGCAAGGTGAAACATGACTGTGATTGGTTGTAAAACAAAATTCATTGAAACATGATTGGTCATTGACTGCCATTTGGGGCATGAGTTAAATAGTCAAGAAAAATCATGTATTTAAGAGTGCAGAATGTGCAAACACAAAAATCTCAATTTTGTAAAAAAATTAAGAGAGGCTCTTTCTGCATGAAACAATTCAAATGACATTTGTGTCAGACCTGGAATTGAATTAATTTTTTTGGAAATTGTTTTGCAACAATGGGTTAACATACATGTGAAGATTTGGCTCATGAATCTAATTCTGGTACAAGAAACAAATATCACTTTTTTAAACAGAAAAAACTGGCACCTTATTTAATCCTTATCTGGAAGCATCAATTTCCTTCTCAAGTTTGCAAATAACTGATGATATAGCAAAACACTATCATAATGGCTTCTGAATTGAAGCATTCCTATTACGTCACTACTTACAGGGACTTAGGATTAAAGAGAGAAGAATTTATGCTTGCTCAAGCAGATATGCCAAAGATATTCAATGGTTAGAGCACTAGCATGAAAAGCTAGAAATCCCAGTTCAAATGCAGATTTTTCTCTCTAGTTTATGTCAACTAAGTCTAATAGATTGTGAGACATGACTTAAAACCATCTCCACCTAATTAACATATTTAAGATGATTTTGAAATATGTAGCTATATTAAGAAATAACATACTTCTAGATTGATATCAGTAATAAAACATGATCAGGAGTATTTTGTACACAACATCTTGCATCAATCAACAGCAAAGCATTATATAAAAGTATATAAAATAATATTTTGTTTTAAGCAACAAGAATGATACCATGATGACCTTTTCATTTAATTTTATCAGGTCTTCCAAAGAAACTGTGGGAAACATCTGTAAAAAAAAAAGTAACTGGATTTATCTTCAGTTGTTTTATTGATGTTGTTTCAGATAGTAGCATGAGGATATATTGTTGAACTCCCCTTAAAGAGCATAATTCATTAAACATGATTATATTATGTGGTGCTATTTGCAATTTGTTTGTTACTTAGAACCTTTAGAACATACAATTTTGAGGAAAAGTTTAGGGAATATAAGAAGATATGAAGACATATGGAGAATTTTAATGAATCACAAACTTGATCAGCTATTAAAGGAGCAGATATAGTATGTTGTTACGCGCCGCGACTGTTAAGCCCCTGCGTAACGGTAGCGTTACGTTTCCTATTGTTTAGGTTGTATTTGGCCCGAGCGGTTGGCCTTGGTTTTGTAGGAAAAGATTCTACAACCTGTGAAATACACATATTAAATCAGAGTAAACGAAATAAACATAATTTATTGAATAAATTCAAACTGAAGATATATTATTAACATAAAAACAGTTATTTAGAAACAGCTGGAATCGCCACATTGTCGAATGTTCAAATATTCAAAGTATTGAAATGCTAATATTCAGAGAGAAAACAATCTTATTAAAATATACAAAAGAATCAACTTTGGTTATTTTTGGAATGAAGTTCCTTGGACCATTTGGTCCTTATTTAATTCTGAGTCTTAAAATGACCAAAAATAATAAAAGAGAAGTCATATTACCAATGTAGACGTCACCGTCCCGCTGGACCCCGCTGAGGGGACCGCACTCGGTCCCACGGCCCTTCTGCCTTTTCATCTCAAAATCCCGGCTTTTTATATGATTATCTTCACCTTTCACCATCCCCTAAAGCTAATGGAAGCCCTATTTCTTGCCCAATCTGTTGTAATATTCCTAGCGTGTCATGGCCAAGTTGTATAATGTGTTTATAAACTTCTTCCCTAATGTGTTTGGGTTATATAAGGTTTCATAAGAATTTCCCATTTGGTTGAAACTAATAAGTTGTTTTTGATATTATATAAGATTTCGTAAGTGTGACTTCATTATTTGACAAATATATTGATGTGGAAAGTTATTTTATACTAATTTTTCCTTAGTTTTTTATCTATAAAATACTAAGGTATATTTGGATGGAGATTTCAATCCGTATTTAAAGGGTGAATATTTATGCCCTATTTTTTGGTATAATACACATGTATATGTGTCTATTCTTTATCGGCTTTTTATAGTATTTTTATTATATTGCATTTAGGCCTTAGTGTAGGCGTAACAATTCCCCCCCCTAAATAAGACTGTAGGGTTGAAAAACCGAAAGTCTTTTTTTTCTTATAGGATATCTCTCGCCTCTCGGGGGTTTTGTCCTATCATTTATCTTATTAACTTAACGCTGACGTCGTCAATTGGCGATTCCATCTGTCCTGGAAGTATATTGTTCTCATCCTAAGAGGTTAGATCGTTTTTTATTTGTAAATGGCCCCGGATACCTTTAATTTCGTCGAATATCGGTAAGATCAGCTTACTTAGTGAGAACACTATACTTAAAAAAACAAAAATCTCAATATCGCAAGAAAAATAGCAAGCCTTCGCGGCTTCAAAAATATGTGTCACAAGAAAGAAAAAAAAATAATGTTCATTGCTGAAACAAAAAATATCGATTATACAAAAATATTTTTCACTAAAATTCTCTCGTCTTCTTTCTTCTTTCGTATTTAACCTTCTGTGGTTTTTGGAAACGACGCACTTCACTTGTTATTTATTTCCGACGCACTTACATACATTTTGTTACTTTTGTTATGCACTTCGACGGTTTTCTTTTTTTTTGTGATACCCTTTGACGGTTCGATTCCGTGAACCGGATTACTTGTAAAAAAAATATTATCAGAACTGTGGTGTCTGTTGTTGCTAGCTTGGAGGTCCAGTCTGCTTGCCTCGATGGAGGATGCGATGCTCTAATGCTCGAGTCCAATGTTCATTTACAGCTGGCCGTTGGTCCAGGTAGGCCGTGGATTTAGTTAGGCCTTGTTTCTTTTAACAAAACCCAGTTAGGTCCAAGGAGAACTTGTGAAAGGTTTGATAGGATTTAATCTTGATGTGGAGTTTGTTTTCTTGATTTTTTATTAGAAAAAATGTGGACTGAAGGAAGTAGGCCAAGGTTTGGCGTCGGAGAAAGTCATTATTATTTTTTATAACTGCCTGGGTTTGTTCTTTTCTGCTAATGAGGTGTTTGCCCCAGTTAATGGCGAGTCTGGACCTTCACGCTTCTTATGCTCCGACCCGAGATGTGTAGATGGTCCTGGCAGCTGCCCTGCGTCCTTAGATGTACAGGGTGTGGTTGGTCCTTGCAGCGTTTATCTTCTTCCCATCGTGTAGTGTTGTGGTGGTGGCCGCAGGTCCAGGCGTGAAACTGCAACCTTATGCATTTGTGAAAACTTGGGAAAACATTGATTATGGGTTTGGTGCTAGTCCGTACTACATGGGTCCGCAACCCTCTTTTCATTCTTGGTCATTTTAATTTAGAGGCTTCATTTTTCAGCCATCATATCTCCGTTATTATATTAGTCGTCCTGGCTTTAGATTTCATTGTTATCTACAGTTTGGTGCACCCAAGTTCCTATTTGTCCCTTATAGCTAGCCTCAAGTTGCAAAGGAAATGCTCTTATGATTTTGGTCTTATGATTTCTCATAAATCATTTACGCCCTTATTGCAATTCAGGTTTACTAGGTTCCAAAAATTGTCAGTATCTCCCTGTATTTTAACCGCTGGTCTTCAACTTTCCATTGCTTGGATAAACTTTCAATTTCGCTTTTCCTCCTCTAGAGTCCTGGGTTCGATCGAGTGTGCTCGCCTACACATGGATCGCGGAGGCTTTAATATGTAAATACTTCCTAGTACGTTTATGTAACCTGAATTCCGTCTATCATTCCCCTCGTGAGGTCCTGATTGGGGAGAGCATTCCTTTCTTTAATCCGGGATGCGTATTGCATCCAAAATTCTCCCGCTTCTACTCTACCTGTCGTTTTCTCGTATTACGCCCACTGAGTTAAACTAATAAAAAAATGCGTCTCTGCGTCTTAAATACTCTCGTTCCTAATTGGTCTGTCGAATTCTCGTGTTACAGCCTACACAAGTTAACTTAAATAAAAATGCGTCTAAATGGTGTTGTTTCCTTAAGTCCTTCCGAATTCGTTCGCGATATTTCCTTACGCCCTACCTGATTCGTTCGCAATATCTCATCTGTTCTCTTGCATTTTCGTTATTTAGCTTTTTACATTACTCCTGATTATGCGTGGACTTTATTTCGTGTTTTGGTCCCCATCTCACTTATGGGTTTAACCTCTCCCTTTATCATTTCTTATCCTTTGGTTTCCTCTTAATTTCCTTATACGTTTTCGAGTTAATTCCTGGTGTAGACTTATTCCCTATCCTACATACGGTTTTTAACCTCTAAGTTCATGTCCAACCCTATGTGTTTAACTTCTAATTTTTCTATACTCCATATGAGTTTAATCCTCTATTGTACGTAGTATCCCTACTTAGGTCAATCTGTCTCTCTTGGCTCTCCACGTCCGGTCCGCACAATCGTTATATCTGTGTTTCCTTTAGTATTCTTCTTCTTTTAGTGTCCCAACGTATCTGACGTCCCCTGTCTATTATTCATGTTCCTTTCTCGTTATGACCATATCTATGTGTGCGTACGACTTTTTCTTCGCGGTTTCCCTGGCATCTACTCTTCGCGGGGGAGGCCCTGGACATCCCTTCGAGCGCGGCCTCGAGGACAGAGATGGATTGTTCCCATCAAAGTCGACGGTGGCCCGATTTCTGCCCGCCTTCATTTCCCTATATTAGGCCCTGGACATCCCTTCGAGCGCGGCCTCGAGGACAGAGATGGGTTGTTCCCATCAAAGTCGACGGTTGGCCCGATTTCGGCCAGCCTCTCTCATCCTGCTGCCTCAGGATTAACCTTAGGGAGAGCCTTCTTGAACTCATGGACGCCGCCTCATCGGAAAAGTGGATTTTATCCTATTCTTTTTGATGGGGTTCCCCTATCGCCCTCATCTCTTCCTAAACCCGGGTATCATGACAGTTTTCCGTGGGGCTCCTTGCCCGTAATTGTATTGAGCTTTCATTTGTTCCTATGTTTCCTTGTTTCCTGTTAATTCCCCGATGCCTATCACTCCCTAAACAACGATGTTCCATATGGTCCCTAACGTCAGTGCCAAGCCGGCAAGGTTTTTATGGCCAGTGCCCCAAGATCATTTTGGAGTTCTCAGTCTCTATATCATGTCATAACGGGGGGTGTCCCACCTTCCGACTTTGCACCTGCCTAGCTTGTTGGCGAAGTGTTCAGGCAACTCGCCAAATTTTCGAGGTCCAAACCTCTCCAAAAGGGTCCTTAGTCCTTCCCAACTTGTGTCCCCGTGTGCGACTATGTATAAGTTTCATCTCTGTGTGTATATTTCTCATGTTACCTAGCCTAGTATTTGACCTAAGTTGTAGCCTATCCTCTTATTGTCCCTCGTAGGCCTAAATATGAAGAGTCTTAAGCGATCTAGTTTTAATCTAATTATCGTAATATGTCATATCCCATATGTGTGTGTGTCAAACGCTTCTGCTTCGAGCCGTCACTAGCCCTAACTGACATGGAACAAGAGGCTCGCAGTCCAGGAGAGTCTAGGGCCCTTAGGTCCTCCAAACTTTAGGAAGCCAGTCCATCTTCAGCAGGAACCTGTGCCTGCAGAGTGTATTATTTGTTGTGTCATACTCAGTACTAGTTATTTTGGTGTAACCCCGGGTTCCCCATTTTGAAATTTCCACTTCTACTAGATCGATTCAGACACCCAACTTTCGGTGAAGTATCCTAACCTCCACCTTCCAAATTGCTATGGGAATAAATTATTTAGTTTTCGATCATTCCTGCATTCCAAAAGTTTATAAATTTTCCTAAGTTCCCATGTCCCCCTTCCGTTCTCTTGTAATACGTATATTCTTTTCCCAAACCAAGCTGGATAATGCACATCCTCCCTTCTTAATCTGAACTGTTGGTACTACTGATTTCTTGCGATGTTAAAATAATTTCTACCCTTCGTGTTGGCATAACTCCTGGTTAATTGATCCTATTTTTGTCTTCCGCTATAGGCTTACAGACTACGTGCCTTTATCTGGACTGCTTTCACGTTTATCTTCTCGCGACTAGCCTACTACTTATCCCGGACCCATTCATACTTAAATGAGTCCTAATTGCTGAAAATGAAGGATTATGGTCTTCCATTATCTTTCCTTTTATTCATAACCATAAGTCTTATTTCTGGTAGTTCGCTCTTATTTCGTTATTATTATTATTATTATTATTATTATTATTATTGTTATTATTATTACTTTTCTGTGATTATTATTAGTACTATTATTTATTATTATTAGTATTGTTAGTATTATTATTGCTATTATTATTATTATATTAATTTTCCTGTGAATTATTATTTAGTATTATTTTTTCTTATTATTATGATTATTATTATGGTTTATTCATTTATCGTGAATTTTATTGTTATTATCGTTCCTATTTTATTATTAATAACATAGTTGCTGGTTTATTAATTACCGTAAATTATTATTATTATTACGAATATTATGAATATTATTATTATTATCGTTGTTAGTTATAAATTTACTGAGATTTATTATTATCATTATTTACTTTCCTGGTGGTTTATTAGTATTATGTTTTATTTTTCTACAGGTTCAGGGTCTTCGTCAATATTAATAGTTTTATTTCCCTGTTTACTTCCTATTAATCTCACGTGGATATCATAACCTGTCTCTAGCGTCCTACCCGTACTCGGCTTGAGGATTATTCGTCGATATTTGGTTGTCAAGTATCCTAATTTTCACCCCCACAAAAACATGATACAGCCGAAAAGAAAATATTTCTGGGAATAAGTCTACCCTTTTCCTTATCATTCTGTAAGCATCAGTCTATCCTTATTTTAACACGTCTGTAAGCATCTTGGTTCTACTTACCCTCCGTAATCCTCACTGGCGGAGCTCTATGATTAGGCCTAATTTTCCGACTCCCCTTCCATTCGAGCTCTCTTATTTATACCGAACTTCCATTCTTTTGTTTCCGAAACCTAAATCTGAATTACGGATCAAGCGAGTCCTCCCTTAATTGCGTTAGCCTCCTTGACTTTACTTTCGATTTACTTGACTCATGATTTAGAACCGTCTCACATTGTAGTCGAAATTTCCACAGAATGCGCTCGCCAGCATTGTTGTAAATCTCTCAACACCCCGTGAGGTTAATAAAAAAAAATTAATTTAAGTTATTATTTTACCTGAAGTTTGGTCGTCTTCCTTTCTATGAGTCTCGAATCGGAATTCCCTCAGTAATGTTATTTCCCTTAGGGAGGCGTGTGATGTCTGCTTTATTTTTTTCTTAATCTCCATTCCCGCTTTTGATCGAGTTCTCTCTAATTTATCCGAAGTTTCCATGCCCCTTTTTCATACTCTCGGTTTCGGATCTAGAATTTACTTCCCTAATTAGGTGCGTTCTCATTTTCTCTAATTGTGTTAATTCTCCGTTCCCCTCTTTGTTCGATGTTTCTCTAAGTTTTAAATTTCCAGGCCCCTTTTCCATTCTGTATTTTACTAAAATGCCACTTTTCCTTAACTGCTAATCCCTTAAGTTGTTATTAATATCTATCATTTATTTATTCCCCATTACGTTTTCCTTACGACCAACAAATAATAGTATTTATTGCATGTATGTGTAGGGTTGTCCCTCTGCATTATCTGCTAACTAGATGTTTGTACAATTGAATATTACCCTGAAGCAGTCAAACTTTCACTTCCAAAAATAAACACATCAGCTGAAAGCTTACAGCTAGTTGACCTTCTAATGATATCAGTCTTCTGCATGTAAATGAAGGTCGTGTTACAATTTCATATAGTTCTCAAGATGGCGGTTATATTATTTTCCATTTCCACGCTGGTGAGTTCATATTTATTATTCAGCAAACTCCTATTTTCCTGAGCGTTCCCTACTATTATTATTATTTTATTTGTCGTCCATTCCTTCCCTTATCTCGCATTATGAATGTATGATTTGTACCCGACTTCGTGTATTGATTATTATTTTAGTGTGTGTTTTATTATTATTAATTTTTAAATCATGCGGCTAGTAGTTCCCTCTGCCTTATGTACTCTCGATTTTTAACTGAAAGTGTTCCTAAAGCTAATACGGCTCGTCATCCCATAACCCGAATACATTTCCAGCGTAAATCGGTATTATTTGCCTCTGCCCTGTCCGTTAATGTCGCACGGTAGGCGGTTGTAACTTTAATCGGTTTTAAAATTCCTTCGATATATTTAGTATGATTGTTTATTCCTACTAGCATAGTGGTTAAAGTACTTCGCTACAAGCCGAAAAGTCGGGGGTTCAAGTCCCGGTATGTTTATGATTATTACCCTGATCCAAATCGTCAGGCGCACTACGGCCCTGGGGTCGATCCAGCCTCTAACTGAAAGGAGTACCAGCTCTTGTTCTGGGGAGAGGGCGTCCGTCACGCAGGGCTGATAACCCGGCTGACATTCAGTGCTGATTGTCTAAAAAATATTGGAGCCCTAACATTTCCCGTTACCTCAAGATCTCCGGTAGGGGTGATATGTTAGGTCTAATGTCACTTTATTTTCCACTGTTATTACTCTATTTACAAATCCTCTGATTTTTATGTTGTCCGATTCCCTAACTGTTTTCCTGCTAGTTTTCGGTTATTTTTTCGCATAATATAATAATATCAGAATAATGATAATTTATTTTCCCAATATAAATCATTCATTGCAAGTTATAATGTGGTCCCTTGAGTCTTACGTGGGCCAAGATTAATTACCAGTGTGGATGCTCGTGTTGCAGCATGGGGACTTAAGTATCAATCAATTTATTTTCCCTGTATTCTGTCAATAATATTTTTTGATTATTAGCCCGGATATAATTAGAATTGTATTTGATCGAGATGGGTTAGTTTCCTGCTGAGTGCCGTAATGTTTAATATTGACTCCGTTAAATGCCTCTGTTGCCAATTGAGGAAAACTACACGTCACCCACTGTCTAACAACATCTACCTAGTTAATAAGCCATGGCGTAAGTATAAGATGTGTCCGCCATCTTGTTTGCTTTAATCTATTACCCTTTTCCAAACAAAAAAAATATCAACATTTCAATTTACCAAAACAACAAAAAAAAATTCCATTTAGTGGCGTGTAAAGCAACCTATGATCCCTTGATGCTTCCAGAAATGATTTATGTGTACCTATGATCATGCCACGTCTTCCCGATAGACGAAGTAAATAAATTATTGTCATTATACCCGTACGATTTTTACCATTGGATGAGATATTGCCACAAAAAAAAAATACGATTTCACTTTCATTAAAACCTCTACAAATATTCAAAATAAAAATATCATAACCTAGGTAAACAACACCAACAAAAAAAAAATATACTCTAACTGAAACACATCAATTTGTATTCATAAACCTTATATGCATCCAAAAAAAAAAATCAAGTTCATATAACATAGCCTAGAAAAGTAATGTACATATATAAATGTCTGCCTATTAAGAAAACAACACCAAAAAAAAAAAAGATTACCCCTTGTAAAAAAAACTTATTATGCCTAGAAAATAAAACAATTATCGAAAAAAAACATCAATACCAAAAAAATATAACCTATAAAAAAAAACAGCGATATATTCAACTTTACCCATTGTCCCTAAACATCCTAAATTAGATCCAAAAAAAAAACAAGATAAGATAACCTAAGCCAGTTCTTAATAATAATGTCCCAAAGTTGAAGCTTTTCTGGTTTCTCTCTGTTTTAAAAGACATAGTCCATTTATTTGTACCGAAAGTGACTCTGATTGACGAGGAAAAAAAAAACATGTTGATTTTTACTGTATATGAATTGAAGGTTAATTTTGTGGTTTAAGGTTCGTTTCTTTGTCCGTGAATATAATAGAACATTATTTTCACGAACATTCCACCAAGCTGCCAACAGTTTGTTACGCGCCGCGACTGTTAAGCCCCTGTGTAACGGTAGCGTTACGTTTCCTATTGTTTAGGTTGTATTTGGCCCGAGCGGTTGGCCTTGGTTTTGTAGGAAAAGATTCTACAACCTGTGAAATACACATATTAAATCAGAGTAAACGAAATAAACATAATTTATTGAATAAATTCAAACTGAAGATATATTATTAACATAAAAACAGTTATTTAGAAACAGCTGGAATCGCCACATTGTCGAATGTTCAAATATTCAAAGTATTGAAATGCTAATATTCAGAGAGAAAACAATCTTATTAAAATATACAAAAGAATCAACTTTGGTTATTTTTGGAATGAAGTTCCTTGGACCATTTGGTCCTTATTTAATTCTGAGTCTTAAAATGACCAAAATAATAAAAGAGAAGTTCATATTACCAATGTAGACGTCACCGTCCCCGCTGGACCCGCTGAGGGGACCGCACTCGGTCCCACGGCCCTTCTGCCTTTTCATCTCAAAATCCCGGCTTTTTAATGATTATCTTCACCTTCACCATCCCCTAAAGCTAATGGAAGCCCTATTTCTTGCCCAATCTGTTGTAATATTCCTAGCGTGTCATGGCCAAGTTGTATAATGTGTTTATAACTTCTTCCCTAATGTGTTTGGGTTATATAAGGTTTCATAAGAATTTCCCATTTGGTTGAAACTAATAAGTTGTTTTTGATATTATATAAGATTTCGTAAGTGTGACTTCATATTTGACAAATATATTGATGTGGAAAGTTATTTTATACTAATTTTTCCTTAGTTTTTTATCTATAAAATACTAAGGTATATTTGGATGGAGATTTCAATCCGTATTTAAAGGGTGAATATTTATGCCCTATTTTTTGGTATAATACACATGTATATGTGTCTATTCTTTATCGGCTTTTTATAGTATTTTATTATTATTGCATTTAGGCCTTAGTGTAGGCGTAACATATGTTTTGTAAAGAGGCAACACATTGCCTGGATTGGAAACTTAATGAGATTAGAAGATGTTGTGAAAACCTGATGGAAGATGATGGAAGGGAAGACCTAGAATCAGATGGATTGATGAAATAGAGGATCATTTGAGGATTATGAAAGGTTGGCAGTGATTTGGGCAGAATAAAGGAGTATTCTTAAGCACACTAAAACTCATTTTAGGTTGTGATACCAATTGAAGAAGAAGAAGAAGAAAAATTTGGGAAAATCTTAGTATTTTTATTTAATGATGGTCTTTAACATATAAGTTAGAGACATAAATATTGGTACAATATTACACAGTTCCACCTTATCAAATCCACAGCATACTTGGTTAAGGGAATATGCTACAATTCAGAAGGTGTTAGGTTCATGTCCCAATAGGTCAGGATCTATAATCAGTCTCAACCTTCTGGTTGCACTAGGATCAACTCACTCTCTGAAGGAAATGCGTACCAGATCACATCTTACTTCCCTAAAGACTTCTTAAAGCCTGTAGTGCAATTACTTTACTTTATAATGCTGGAAATATGCAGATGTGACTCATGATTGGTAGAGATCCGTGAAAGTGGTTTAATTTTTAGGGAAAAATTTCAAGATTTCAATACTATTGGGAATTTGGCGGTGTTATTCTAAAACTATGTAAATTTGAGTCTCTTTAATCCTTGTTTAGGAGGAAAAACTTATCTTACATGTTAATATAATTCATATATCTTGGAATTCATATTGGCCAAAGAACTTAAAATCAATGGAGAGACCATATTTGAACATGAGAAGGACAGAAAATATTGCCTCTATGTTGTGAACTGTGTTGCAACCATTTCCCTTTGCAAGAGTGCATGGAGGAAGCAGATATGGTGCCATCATATATGGCAGTTAAAAAGATGAAATTCAGAAGTAGTGTTAAAAAATGCATAATGAAAATTTTGCGAATAGAACAAAAAAAAATCTCCAGAATTTGTTGAAAATTTTAAATTTCTGTATTATTTTGCATTATCATAGGATTTTGCATTATTTCGCGATTCATAAATGCCTTTTTTGAGGTTATGGGAAGTAGAGTTATGAAATGGTACAAGAAAATGACAAAATTAGAGGATTTTGCATTATCGTGACTCGCAAATTTCACGGATCTCTAATGATTGATTATGGAGATTAGTTACCATGCCTTTAACTTGGAATTCATGTGTTTGAAAATTGACAATTTAAATTTGTTACTTTTTTCAGATATGTTCAAGGAGAGAGATCCAGATAATAGTAACACAGCAACATTCACATTAGAAGAATGGGTGGAGAGGACACTTTATTCTTAAATATAAGAAATGCATTTCATTTCTAATCCATTCATTTCCTCTTCCTTCATTTTGTACAGTTTCCCAGTCTTAAACATGTTCAAGTCTTTGCAGGGAAGAGTGCCTACGTGAACATTAGCAGTGTGGGGACAGCACCCTTCCCCTAATATATTACGCAATGTGTGTGTGTGTCATATTAAAGGATTTCACCACAAGGGAAAATCTTCAAAACAAATCAAACATCAGTGGGTGCCATTTTGTGATAATGCTCAAATAAGTTAACTGCCATTTTATGAAAACTTTTAATTTGTAGTCAACAAAGAGTATTATTTTTATTTATATGCCTTATATTATTGATGATTATTTACAATTTAACTAGGTTTTATATGTATTTCTATTTTTAAGCTATAATAAAATATTTTAAAATACCGTAAAAAAATTGAGAACATAATGAAATAAAAACAATAGTGTACCATTATGATAAAAAATGGCAGTTTTTCATATAATCAGCATTACTTTTTTTAGATCAGAATATCTTTCTAATTTGAAAATACTTTCCAGGAACATTGAAATGTCTCAATGCACATTTTAATGCGTGTTTACAAGTGCTCTATAAAATCATTAATTGATTGATGTATAAGGTTTGTTCCAGCAAAATTAATAATTTATTCCTTATTGCCTGCTCATATGCAGGATTCTTTCCAACATGGCATTATCTGGTTCTGAACTGCCAGCTTACTGTTCGAACAAGCTTTGGAACTCATTTGGTATGAGTGAAATTTGTTCTAGATCACGAACAGAAACTGGGAATTCTGGACATGAGCAGATGGTTAAAACATGCTTTCACATGGTTTGAAATTTTTCATTTATACATATGGGTTGAGGTCAAACATGACTTATATGTTAGAAATTAAAACAGTTAAAAATACAATTATGATTGATTTGGAAGGTGATGAGGAAAATTTTTATGTCAAATAGAGTTTGGAAAATGATAATTTTAATTTTAACAAAGAAAGAAGAAATACATTTAAATTATGTAGGTAATGTTCCATTTATGCAAAATCCCAAACAGATTTGGAGAACATACTCAACTGGCATGGGCATAGAATTGTGTCGTATTTGTCCATTATGTTCTGAATTGCCTGTTGGAACAAACCTATAATAGAGTGATATTTTATCTCCAATAAACTATTCATTCTTAAATGTCAATTCTGAAAACATCTGTAGTAGATTAAGCAGGTCATGGTAATTGTTAAATTAAAAGAAGGAGATTAAATTATTTTTCCTGAAAAAAAATGTATAAAAATATTGTTCTATGATATTAGTCTTCTTCTTCTTCTTCCTTCCAAGAATTAGGCCAAGGCCTGTTACGATCCTATAGAAAATTTTCCCTCCAGCGTTTCATAGGACGGCCCAGTGATATGATATTAGTCTTGTAACTTAATTCAAGTTAAAAATTAATAATACTGAATAGTGAAATATTTATATACATAGTAATATTATGTAATATAGGCCTATATATAAAATAATGTTAACAAAAAGTTACCCATTATATTAAATTATATCTGCCTGCAATTTAAAAATTTTTGCTAATTAAATGTTATATGTAAATTTCTTAAAGAAAGTTTTAAATTTGCTGAGCTTGGAAAGGGAAGAGTTGATAGAATGGCCTTCATTAGAAATATATGTAGTATACAAACCCTTATTTGAACAGATCTGTGATAAAATATTATTTTTTAATATGAGATGAAAAACATTAGAGTTTGAAATATTAAAATTTAAAGGAACAGAAAACATTGGTAGAAATTATATTTTCAAATCTTTTGGGAACCTTTTGTAACAAATAAAAAGTATATATTTAAATGATGCAAATGTTTAATTAAATTTTTAATACAATGTTAATTCTCAATTTTTTATTGTAATAGAATCGCATTTCCTCACAACCATAAAATTCCATTTGTAACACCTTCTTTTTTATGAGTTCTAGAATCTGGAACATTTAAAAATATTTTCATAACTCAAAACTTTGAACATTTCTAGAACTACTTAATTTGAAAGGTCCAAATAAAAGAAAGATAAGTTAAAAATTAATAGGTAATAACAATAAAAATATAATTTGGTTAATTTGATAAGAATGAATTCCTCAAAAACTGGAATTAAAATTAATTTTCTTGCAAAATTTTATTCTAAGAATTTAATTTTGGAAATGATTTAATTTTTATTACTTACATTTTTTTTCATAAATATTTGAGGAAAGTAAATTTTCACAGTCAACTGGACTTTTTTTCTGAGCAAAATGTTTTGCACCCAGCAATTAAACAGATTTTTAATTTACTGGAAACACTGAAATAATATCCAAAATGATACGATCAAAAACAGACATTTTATAATAAAAAAATTATCCTTAATATTTGAAGAGGACATTTTTTGTCCAAACATCGATTTAAATCCAAAGTCTGTGCTTTTACGTACAAGCATATTAGATCACTATGCAACCTGAGCATCACACTTAAATGGATATTTTTCTCTCTATTATACAAGGTTATCCTTATTAATATTTATCTCAGCATTAAAAATAAGCAATAGAATCCCATTTTTCCAAAATAAAAAGGTGGAGCTATTTCCGATACATATATACATATATATACTCGTGTCCAACTCAAAGCCGGGTTGAGGGATGAGATGAGACGAAGCCCCTTATATAGAGGTCCACAGGGGTAGATGAATGAAAATATAAATAATGAAATGGATGAGATGAATATGGAGGAATGAAATTGTGGCAGGGGAAAACGGGGAAAATACTCTGAGAAAACTCAGCCCAAGCTCCGTTTCGTCCACCACAAAACCCATATGAGTGACCGAGACTTGATCTCAGGATCTCAGTGGTGAGAGGTAAATGTCTAACCGCTTGCACCATGGAGCCACCTATTTCAGATAATACATGAGAATTATTTTTTGATTATGAAGGAAGAAATATATGTAGTATATTAAAAAATCTTACAACTTGTTTTTCATTAACTTATTTTTATGCTGTGCAGGTATCACCGTGTACATATATTTTCTGATAAGCTCTGAAAATGTACTACAAGAGAATGGAAACACACCTGCATAAAATATATTCACAGGGATATCCCGGCAATCTAAAAGTTTAGTATTATTGTAATTCAAAATTTGATCTTTATCATGTTTGTTGAACTTTTTCCCTCAAGGAGAGAGTAATCTCTTTGATTGTCCTCTACTTTTAATTATTATGAGTTAGAGATTTTAGACTCACCTCATATGTTTTATTTTTCTTGCAGACTAATTTCTTCACACTTTTGTGACATTGTCAATGTTCCCAACTGCCGAATTTGCAGTTGTCGATCCTGTAGGTTGATTTCTGCACTCTCGGTTGGCTGACCGATGAACTTCCACATCAAATTATTTTCTTTTTCCCTGGGAATTTCAAAATTCATAGTTTTCTCCTTATTCTTGTGGATATAAATTTTCTCCGAAATTGTGAGTTCCTTAGATTTATCTAATTGTTTTAGTAATTTGGCCTTAGTTTCTATTCTGTGTTTTTCTGACCAAGCATGTGCAGTTATTGCCGACTTTCTATATCCCTTAACATTTCTAAAGTGTTCTTTCAATCTTATATTCAAGTTCCTTTTTGTATTTCCTATGTACATTTTTCACAATCTTTACAATCAATTTGATAAATCCCTGATTTGTTGCCTTCATCAATCTTTTCATTTCTGTTGGTTTTAACCTTTTGACCGTCGAGTTTACCTTTAGCCAGCTGGGCTATGGGTGCCAGGTTTCTTAAAATTTAAAGTACTACGCCATACTATATAATATAAACCTATATAAAGTATAATTTACTGTCTACATGCCATGCTAAATTGAATTTAAACTCACTATTATACATTTATTCGAAGATTAGATGGTGTTGCTTACACTTGTAAAGATCCCAGGTTCGAATTCAGCACGGTGCCTTTATTGAAATGTGTTATCACTATATCACTAAAATATTTATCCTATTGAATAATTTTTATGGCAGTATCACTAAATACTTATAATATTAAATATTGTTGAATATTTTTTTATGGTCCTGGGTTCGAATCAATTCCAGTCAAACAGCTGTTTCATGTCACGTGTTTCGTCTGGCGCGACACATTCACCACTGTCACTCACACCCTGTTCATTTAGGTCTGCATCACTTGCTTTACTATTTACAGGCTTAGATTGTAATAATATTCTCTTAGAAACAGGACTACTATCACATTCGTCAAACGATTAAACCATTTGATGAACTGTTACTCTCGCTCTCATCTTCTGATAAAATTGACACAGTAAACTCGCGTATTGTATTTTCGTCAACTTCGAGACATGAATCACTGTGTTTTACAGCACGACCTACTCCTTGGCCAGGTATCTTTTCAACTAAAAATAAAATAAATAAAAGAGAAAATCCTGAAATTGCAATATTCCATAGCCCAAAAAAAAAAAAAAAAAGAAAAGAGGCCTTGATACATGAATGTACACCCTTCTTTAAAAAACCCATTTACAACCAGCCTGTACCGTTATTCTGTAAGGTATGTGCAAAGTATTGCTAAGAAAGGATGTACAAACACAGAACGAAAAATAATTTTAGTTTACTGAAGTAATAACTTCGGCAAAAAATATTTAAAGTAATAAGATTGAAAACCGGAGCTTGCCGGGCGTGGCATACCGCTGTACACACACTTTCACTGGCGCATGCTGGGCATGGCGTACAAAAGGTTAATTAATCTATACAGGCTGTAATGATTTTTCGGTGCTAATTTAATGTTAAATTTGCTGAAAATTTTTTGAAACTTGGAGTAGAAACTAAGGCAAAATTACAAAAACAGTTAGATAATTCTAAGGAATTCACAATTTGGGAGAAAATTTACATCCACAAGAATAAGGAGAAAACTATGAATTTTGAAATTCCCGGGGAAAAGAAAAAAAAAATTGGTTTGGAAGTTCATCAGTCAGCCAACAGAGAGAGCAGAAACCAACCTATAGGATCGGCAGTTGGGAGGCATTGACAATGTCACATAAGTGTGAAGAAACTAGCCTGCAGGAAAAATAAAAAAAATATGAAGTGAATGTAAAATCTCTAACTCATAATAATTTCTTCAGTGCCTTTGATAGTTGAGAGGATTTTATCATGATGTTATATTACTGTGCCACATGTTCATTTTCATTATATTTCTAACTGTTACGGTTAACAAAAACTTAATACAAAATCTATTGTATCATAATTGACAAATACTGAAGTCCCATTCAAATTTGCCACTCAGTTATGTAATTATTTTGCTGTTTGATAACTCATGTACCGTACAATGAACTATAACAAATTTTACAACTTTATTAGCTACACTATGGCAATACAAAAACAAAATTATAACTTTCCAAACAAGTTTTGGACAAACATAGAAATTTGGAGCCAATAAATAAAAACTTTTACTTTTAAAATTAATATTACTTTGTGGAGAAGAAAAATTAATTTAAACACAAAAATAAAATTATATTTGCCATAATTCCACCTCATGATTGAAGAGCCTGTATAAATTTAAAATATATTATGATAAAATATATGAGGAGTTTATTTTAAAAACATCTTTTGTCCATCTTGTACCCAAATTGACTTTGTGTGTGGCTACTGGCATGCTGGCTCAGATGGTAGCTTGCCTGCATCCTGACTAGCAAGGCCTGGATTTGATACCAGGCAGGGTTGAAAATTTTAATTGTTAAATTCATTAAATTTAATTAATTTAATTGAAAATTTTCAAATCTCGGGGCCAGGAAGTGTACAATTTTTAATCACTTGATTGTGCACCAGGTTCCTGCATTAAATTGTAAACTTATCCACAGTACATATATTGAGAAAGCATATGACACTGTTGATAGCGATTCGTCCATCGGATGGAAACATTAAGCCTGGTAGCTCTGGTGCTTTTCGATAGGAGTAGACTATGTGATGGCATAGGGTTTCACCTTCTCTTCATTATCATGTCTCATACAAGACATTTAACACTACATAAACATAAACAAACACGCATCGTACACCCCTCTCTGTATATATTACAAGAATACATCTACATAAAGTGGTCGGCCAAATTGGTACATAAATTTAAAATAGACCACGTTAACATCATCTATGTGCGGAACCAAAAGCATGCAAAAATGTAGTAGGTAGCATTAGAACACACACACAAATTCTTCCCAGATTAATCTATGTTACCATTTGTCTTCAGACCTTTAAATCACTACAAACTTGCATTAAAACTGGCTACTGTAATGCAACAGACTATTGTTATAGAAAATAGCAACCTTAGATTATTTCCCATGAATTTATGAAAATGGACAAGAGATATTTTAAAACTGAGTTCCTCATACATACTGAAATCAATATCTTATAACATTAATTATTTACAAGGAAAGCAGATTTAATGCATTCCTAAAAATATACATTTGTGTTGTAAAAAGTCAAGCCATTCTTGCCTCATCATGAAGTGAAAACAATTTGGAACTACTATCTATATTCTTTGTGGATGGAAATTTGAATTTTATGGTGGTTTTTGGTTAGACACAAACATAGGCTGCTTCAAAGTTAACCCAAAGATGCTCATCACATTAATTTTCTTTACAGGAAATCATAAGAGTAAAAAAGAGAATGATATCATGGATGCTTTTGCAAAGGGGGTTAAGTCTGATTTCATCTCTACATGAAACTGGTTGAGTTATACTTCCATTGAATACACAATTGCAGTACTCAATATTTTGTGATATTAGAATATGACACAGAAACAACCTTTATTTTTGGTGTCCTATAATGAGTTAATTTGATATAACCCCTTCACATGTGCACCTGTATTTTGTCAACTCTTTTGAGCAAAGGCAGATAATAGGATGGCAAAAATATTAACAAATCATTCTCCTTGTTACTTTTCTGTGTAATACTTGAAATCATCCATCCAGAAAGAACAGATAACTTTTTTGGTTGAATTTGAGACTGTATGTGTATATAGTCTATTGGGGAAGGTTATGGAGATTGAATGGCTGAAATGTTGAGAAATTATTCTATGAAATAATAATGAAAATTTATTTGGTTTTTGAGGGATTCCAGACAAAGTTATCAGTTGTTAAAGTTGTCTAATTTGATAATCGTATTTCAAGCCTTGATTTGAAGTGAAAATAAAATAATACTGTTGTTATATGGAGGGTAGAGGGAAAGAAGCAGGTAAGCCACTTTTTTTTTGTTAAAATTGAGTTTGAGATATTATTAGATTTTCCATGGAAAGCACTATTATTTAGAAATGCGAAAAAGTGAAAGATATAGTTTAGTCATGGGTTTATTTACCTCCAAAGTTTGGCATTAAGAAGTTTCCATAAAGAAGCATGGACGTTGTACAATGAAAGTATATTTTCTAGGTTTCAAGGAAAACGTGGCTTACCTAGTATTTTCCCTCTATCCTTCGTATATGCATTGTATATGAAGAGGCATTTAAATATTACTTTTGTAAAGAGGAATAAAATTTAATGAAGGAATGCAAATTAAAATTATTTCTTAATGCTTTTAATATTCCACTTATTTTAAATTTAAAAAAATTGAGTATTGGATACAGTGCCTGATCTTCTGTCCATTGAAATAGGTGCTTTGCTACAGGTCAAGTAGTAGGAATAAATCCCCACACTGTTTATTTCACATGATGGTGCTGATGTTATTGACAAAGATGTATTTTGCTTGTAGAATGTTAGCTTGATTCATATTTTTATTATAAATGTTTTTTTTTCAAACAATAAAGCTGATATTTTGTTTTGTACTTCCTGTGTTTTGTTTCCTTTCTCCCTGATATCCTCCCACATGGAACTACACATACACTGATAAACTTACAATCAAACTGAACATTTATACAAACAATGTTTTTATTATAAATTTAACATTTCTCACTGAAGGACAAATTATATTTCTTGTTCTTCATCACCCAAGTCTTAGGCCTATAGGTCTGTTACCATCTCACTGATGAATGTTATATTTTTTTCTTCAAATATAATTTATACAAACATTTAGGGTCGAATCTATGAACACATTAGACCGTAAAAGGCGTTCTCTGCTGAGAAAGTTGTATCCTAATACGATTTTGCTTACTCAGAAATCTGTTCATGTGATAATAATTGTTGAAATTCGTAAGCTACCGACGAGATGACTTAAGAGAGAAACGAATCATGAGAATCCTGAAGGGAACCGATGGTAACTGATGTACTTTGAAACCTTGCCGCTTACCTTGCTGCTTTATCCAAGATGTCAGACCTTGAAGACTTCGATCATGTTTTTGGTATATGCGGAGAAGAGGAATTTGATAGAGTCTACCAAAGAATTCAACTGGAAGAACAGGAGAATTGGCGTAATATTGCACGATGCAGACGTCGTTGTATACAGTATTATTTGCGGGATGCAAGCATAAATGCATTCCTCTAGCAGACAAAAATAACGGAAGTGGTTTTATCGCTGAGAATTCTGGGTAATTTCTTGGCAATATTACGAAAATGACGACATTGATGCATGACCAGTTAGTGGGTAGCTAATTTGATCTTTGCACTTGCTCACGGTTAGTCAGCTCACCAGTGATAGGAAGTAATTTGAGTAGAGACTAATGTGTTTGCATGCGGCCCTAATCTATTTACCATGAAACATGACTTCTACCTGTGTCTGTTTAGTGATTTGATAATCACATTTCTACATATCATCACCTTTCTTTAAAATTTATATAAGTATACAGTGTGTTCAGAAATTCCAATATAAACTTCTAGGGCTTGTAGAGGGGACTGAGTAGATAACTTCCTGAATAGGAATCATTGTCTGGAAATGTATCATTTTGATGCTGCAGGTACAATAAATTGACTACAAGTGTTTAAATCTCTGTGTCTGTTGGGAATAACTCAATAGTAATTTAATGATTTATGACTCAATTACATTTACACCACTCAATATTCACTGATTTTATGATAATGTCCAATGTCAAGGTGAAAATAAACTTCTCTTTGTCACTGTAAGAATAACTGCTTATACGCAAAACTAACCAAATTTCTCTACTGTACTTAACATTGTGGTTAGTACATATCCACTACAACACCGGTTGATGTGGTAACTACCAAGTGTTGCACATATTGTATCTGCAAATCATGTTCTTGTACACTTGCTTCATTTTATTATAAAAATGACAAAGTGAAGTTTATTTTTTCCTTGATATTGGACATTGTCACAAAATGAGCAAGTGTTGAGTTGTGTAACTAATTGAGTCATAAATATAATTAAATTACTATTGATTTATCCCTGGCAGGTCCAGGAGATTGTACCTGCAGCATGAAAATAGCATGTTTTTGGACAAAGGTTCCTATTCAAAACATTATCTACTCCGTCTTCTCTATGAGCCCCAGAAAGGCGTTTTCTGACATATGGTTGATCCTTCATTTCAAATTCAACACTGTCTATTCTTTTCTCTGTTTTAATTTTTTATGTCATCAGCATGTGAGTAATTACACTGGTCAACATGATTTTTGTCTCCTGAGTACCAATAGTTGTATTTAATGCAGTTTTTTATTGTGTTTTCAAATATGTATTTGGAATTTCTCCACCACCCACAGTTTTTTTAAATTTTAATTTCAAGTAATGGATTTATTAAATAATAATTTTCTTAATAAACAATTTTTTGTCCATTTGTCCATTGAGCGATGAGCATGCAGAACACTTTCACCGGGTGATTTCAGCTATGGAAATGGAATCCTAATATGCTGGCCAATTATTGTTGGACCATCAAGAGGGATGCTCCACAGGTGCAATATAGCAGAAAATCGTAATTTCTTACTTTCTGAGTGAGTCCGAATGTTCGAATATTGTGTAGTTATGAATGTAGAAAATATTAAAGTGTTTGAAATTATAAAAACTTGTCTCTCGGAAACCTTCTGTGATGAAGAAAAACCGATATTATATTTGAATTCAGGGGAAAAGATACTATCAGAATCACATAGTTTTCTTTCTGAGACAAAAACAAGTTTCTTTTTTGTTGCTCAGTGTTATTTATGAAGTAAATAATGGTAATTTCCAAAGATTATATATATATATATATATATATATATATGATATGAAAAGAAAAATGAATGCTTGAGTCGGGATTCGAACTCGAGTATATATATATATATATATAGCATATTTCTAAATGATGAACAAGTTCCCAATGTTGTTTAATTTCCTTTAGTTGCAATATACAGAATGATTCAAAAGGTTGCACACAAATTTCAGGAGCTTATAGAGGGGTATGAATACAACTATTTTTGATTAGTAACTTATGGTCTGGAAAGTAATCCTGGGTCAATACAAGTCTGGGAAAGTCAGGAACTACAATGCAGATCTAAGCTTACTTTTCAGAAAGGTTCAATACACTACTGCATGGATTTATGAATACTCTGCTCCAGATGTCATACTGTTCAGTGCAGTACAGCACTTGTGTACTCTTCTGTTTACATCTGATAGTCATTCGTGCACTCTGTAGGTTTTCACTCAGTATGGTATCTGCAGTGTATTGTAAAGATTCACTACAACATTACTTTGAAGGTATCTGCATTTGTGATATTTGTGAAATGTAATACATGTCAGAACTTGGAAACATGCATTTCATGTATGGTAAAGTGAATGGTAATGCACATGAAGCTCAACACCTGTACAGCTCACAATATCCAAACAGACATCAACCAGAGCCTCAAACGTTTTAAAACTTTCACCATTGACTCGGGGAGACAGGTTCCTCATGTTCATTGCATCATGTAGGCCAGCGATATACAACTCGAACAGTCATTATGGAAGAGGAAGTACGTGGAAGAACATGCATCTACCAGCACGCGTGCCATTGCTCGTACCATGGGATTTTCCCAAAGTGTCCTGCATGACAACAGCTATACCTATATGATCCACAGAAAGTTCAGGGTTTGAGTGTGGATGATTTCCCACAACTTCAATTTTTAAATAGATTGTTGACCGTTGTGAGAATGAGCCCTATTTTTTAAGCAACATGTTGTTCACAGATGAAGGGCAGTTCACCAGAGATGGGTTCTTTAATTGTCATAACAGCCATGTTTGGGTGAGATACAATCCCCACGCTACATTCCAACACCATCACCAACATAGGTTTTCAGTGAATGTTTGGGCCAGTATTATTGGTGATACAGACCTGCCACCAATCTTGAATGGAGTGAGGTACAAGGTCTTCATCCAAGAAGTTCTTCCAAAACTGTTGGAGAATGTATCACTTATTGTGTGTCGTCAGATGTGGATACAACTAGATGGAGCACCAGCACACTTCACTCTTCAAGTGCGTAACTTAATCAATGACACTTATCCATGCTTTGAATCAGAAGAGGAGGTCCAATTGCATGGTCACCGCACTCCCTTGATCTGATGCCTCTAGATTTTCTTCTGGAAGCATATCAAAAGTCTCGCATTCGAGACACCAGTTCACAACCAAGAAGAACTTCTTGCTCGAATACTTGTAGCATCTGATGAGGTTCATGAGGTACTTGGTAGAGTGAACCAGAATTTTCTACGATGATGCAATGCCTGTATTCAATGTGGTGTTAGGCATTTTGAACAACTAGTGTTGTAAAATCAAATTAGTGAATAAATTTAGATTTGCTTAAGTGTGTGCACAAAATATTTCTTGTCCATTCTGACATTCCCAGGCTTATACTGACTCAGGATTACTTTCCAGATCATACATTACTAATCAAAAGTTGTTTTATTTCGACCTCTATAAGCTCCAGAACCTTTTGAATCACCTTCTTTAAGAACAAACGTTTCATGGGATCAGAGAAAACTCTCATACTTTACAAATGTTCAATGTGAGTATCATTGGTCACACATTTAACTGGTAATCGAATTCCTCCCATACATTGGTCAGCATATCTGAACTGATGGACTCAACAGCAGCAATAATCCTTCTCAATTCTGGCAGATCGAGGGGAGTGGAGTTGCCTTCACATACCAGAATCACATGGTGTGAGATCAGGAGACTATAGAAGCATTGGAAGAAAACTATGTCATTTGGACTGGACCATCATATCCATCGTTGGGAACATCATTGTTCAACCATTCTTGCACATGAGGAGGAGCATGGTTTTGCTGCCAAATGAAGTCTTGAGGTTTGTAACCCGAATTTCCCTCCATATTGTCTTAGTTTCAAATATAAACTAAATATTTCATTAAATCTAAATCATTTAAATATAGGCCCATAATTTGAGATAAAGATATAATATGTATAAAAATATCGAGTTTGAACTTCAATTACTCAGAAATTGGTTTGCAATGAAATGATCAGATTAATGAATCAATTTTATTAATTATATAAAAGTTGATTTCCTTTTTTTATAAATTACTAAGGCAACTCCTTTTGTTAAATTTCGGTTATTCCAATATAGACGGCGCCAGAAAGTCTAGAACACATATGGTATAACAAAGAATACATGCATTCTATTTGAAAACAGATTAGATTGCCAAGTCAAAATAATGTTTATGAATGACAAGTATGACAAAATGTTTCCAATTGGAGTTTCACTATGAAGTTTCAAATTAAAATTCGAACACATATATCAGTTAAAAGATAACGAATAACACATTAAACTTAATTGAAACTAACGGTTTTTAAAGAAGTCGCTAGGCCCTAAATAGAAAACCCAATAGGCCTAACTATAAACAAACTTGGCAACATTGTCAGTAAGTAGCGCGAGATAGAAACGCCCATTATTAGCTGCGTCACAAACAGAAATAAAGAAAATTCACACCCTTTATATATATGTAATATATGTTCACATATGTATAAACCAATGGGAATAAATTGTAACCCCTTCTCCTGGGGCGATCTGAACGATTAAAGGAATACTGAAGTTTTGAAATATATAAAACTGAGACGCGTAGAAAACAACACAAGTATCCCAGATAGCGAAGGGAGAACATCAATTAAGTTTTATTTTAACTGCGGGAAAATAACTACCGCTACTAGTTCAAATAGAAAATTGTAACTCCTAATCGAGGAGGACGAACTTAGAGTAAGTTCAAATAGCTCAACAAATTACGTTAAATTATCTAAGAAGTTAAATACTTGATCATAACGTAATTAATCGATACGGATAATAATTCTTCATTATTTCATCAAGAATTCAAATCACTAATACTATCACACCAATAAGTGTTTTCAATATATTAAATTGTCTGCATAGTGAATCGTAGACAAAATAAATCAAGTGAATTGTGAACTTCAATTACTGATAAACCTATCGCTGCCCATACAAAGTTCCTTCGTTATTTCCTGAGATAAGTGATCCTCATCACTCACCGAACCAACAACCTGACTAGACCGCGAGCCTAAAAAAATTCCCACATTACGGGAAATCCTTGTAATAAATCCCACATCTTGTGATAAACCCATTACCATTTACCTACATCCCTTAATTAAATACCTTTTTTCCTTCGGGTTTGACTCATTTAGCTGAGCAAAATAGATATTTCTGCAGCATATCTAGGTATGCAATGCCGGACACTGTGTTTTCAATGAAAAAAAAGACATTGACCTTTGCAGAATCACTTTCATGTTGCACTATTGCATGTGGATGAATGCTCTTTTCTGTCAGAGGATCAATTCCAAATCACCGTTGTAAAGCTCACTGTACTATAACTATGTAACTGAACTTTGCAAACTGCAGCACAAAAAATACTTTTGCACAGGAGTTTCCATTTTCAAATTTTATGCTATGATGCAAGAATGACAAGAAACAATATTGTTGCATTCAATATATGAAAATTTCAGACTTTTTCTTTCATTATAAGAAAGAATCGTGCATCCACTTTCATTTGTAATCAACAGCAACTCCTTAAAACCTTTTTCCATCATTTAGGAACGAACATACACACATAAACATTTTTGTGTCAATATGAACACACAGTTTACTGACTACACTCAAAAGATCCTAGAGGCAATATATTGTAGGTGTTAAAAGCATCTATAAACAAGAATAAATTATAGCGTCATAGGGTAATAAATGATAGTGAAGTAAGCCCTACCAGAAGAGAACCTTAACTTAAATTCCAGATCATGGAAGACCACATGAATAATTTCTTTTAAGGATAAATTCTCATATTATTTACTTATTTATTTTACCTGATAGAGTTAAGATTGTAAGGTCTTCTCTTCCACTTCACCAGAGTTAAATTATACATACAATAAACATTATGGAAAGTGGTTCAAATTCAAGTGCCGATTGAACTGAGATTTTTCCTGGTTTTCCTCAGTCGTCAAGACTGCAGGGTTGGAATTTTATTACTCGTACTAGGGGTTATTTACTCATATTATCCTTTCCATAATATGTCTACACGCGTCAATCACAAAAGAGGATGATCATCCTTCCACTATGTCGGATCTCCCAGCCGTTATAGTTTACTTCATCATCTTATTATGGCTACATAAATTCCTCACCATTTGGGTCGGTGTTGTCTGACACAGATCAAAATACTGTGGTATTTATTTAATAACTAGCTAATAGCCGGCGTGCGCTGCTACGCCTAAATAAATGAAAATTAATGTGCTTTTATGTTTAGTTGAATAAGTAGAAGGAAAAATAATTATACATTTATATTTTTAGATACGCCGTGCTGATTACCCGGCGTTGCCCGGGAATATACTTATCTCGATCTTCTTGGCATAAATGAGCTAAAAGACAAAATTCTTTATTGTGAGTTATCCGTAAAAGAATACCCGCCATGTGCTACTATAATTGCACCGGAATCTACCTACTTGTCTCGACCTTCTTAGCATCAATAAAATACATAAATGGTTATTGTGAGTTATCCGTAAGAGATAAACATATGCTGTCGCGGATATTTTTGCAGAGCTTTTTGAGATATTCAATTCTGTGTACATTATTTTGTGTTTTTGTTATGGTTTAGGCAACATAAACATTTAAGCGTCCAAAGAGCTACTTTTTTCACGTTTTCCACTACAAAGGGCGATTTTTAAGGGTGTAGGAGTTGAGTATCACAACTCTCTTATAGCCTATGTTCATCCCGGGAATCTCCTGAACATTTTACAAAAAGCCCCATCACAATCGGATCAACGGTATGGCCACGCATAAAGTACGAACAAACAAGCATTCATTTTTATATATTAGATTAAAATAAAATAAACAGTTTGATTAGAAAGATATCCTGTTATATATTGATTTTACATAAAATTTAATTGGATATTTATTCATTTTGAACATTGCTGTTCTGACTAGTTTTAATGCATTTCTTTAGATTACATTATATTTTACTGTTACAGTTGCGTTGGGTGAGATACACACTGTTAAATGCTTCGGAGAAGCAAACATGTTAAATACGGTTTTAAAAAATTGGTTACATAAAGATATAGTGTTTTGAAATACATTTTTACATTTTTGTTTTATACTATGTATCATTTCAGATCTTTAGAATATTATAAAATGACCGACAAATTTAATATTTCAGTACCACTTATTGTTACACACGCAAAATGGACGCCACTTTTACCAACATATAAATTAACATAGCAAATTTACAAGTAAACAAGCAAGCATAGTAGGGCGGTGGTGGTGATGGTAGTAGTAAATCTTCTCTTCATTTTATCCAGCGCAAAGGACCTCAACGAAGCAACTTCAGCGCAACCTATCCCGCGCTGAAAATATTCAATTCTCTCTACCTCTTCCTTTCCTTTCTAACTTCTTGTTTCAAGCTTCTTCGTGAGATTCGTGTTCTTCTTTTCTTCTGATCTTGAGGATTACAAAACAAGTCTTGTCTCTCAATGACATCCTGATTTTCCTAAAATAGTTTGGTCAATCCATTTCCATCTTTTTATTTGTTTGTCAACATATCCTTCGTTTCCATAGAATTTCATTGGAAATAATACTTGTATTTACGCAAAAATGCGAAGAATCTTACTCAGACACCTGTTTAAGAAGAGCTGTTATCTCAGCAGTCACATTCCAAGTTTCACGCCCCTATAATAAAACTTAACATTAAAACTGAAAGTTTGGCCATTGTTGTAATTTCTCTGGATTCCTCTAGATTGGATAAATTGGGTAAAAACTGTTTTTTCCTTATACATTATTCTACATCATTAGTTGCTCCTCCATTCAGAGATACAACACTGCCAAGATAAATATATTCTGTTACTTATTCTATATTTTCATCATTTGCTTTTTATTCTCTTCAAATCTTTTGCGTTAGTACCTTCACAAACTTGTTTTTCGCAGAGTTCACTTACAAACAAATACTTTTAGCTTTGTACTCGATGCCTTTTACCTTCTCCTTTCATATCAACGTGCTTCTGCCCCAAGTGACAAATATCTTCTACATAATCCAGGTCCTCCAATCTCTTAAATTACTCTCCTCTTCTTCTCTGCGACTTTCTTCATTACATCATCCACCACAAGGAAGAAAACAGTTGGTGTACTCCATAATTATTTAAAAAGGTTCTGTAACCTTACTGTTAAATATAACTCCACATGTATAATTATTGCAAGTTTCTTTGATAACACTAATCTACGTGATATCAGATGATTGAAAATTAATTAATATATTGTATTAATTCACTTTTTTATGCTGATTCCAGAACTGTTTTTAGTTTTTTTCTATCACGTACAGTTTTTTCACAATGGACGTAATCAGTTTTCTTATATTTGTTGTAGAGAGCAGACGGTAATGAGTATTGTTGGAGGGAAATTTGTCAAATCAAGCCTCTAATTGTAATTGTGTGACCTTTGAAGTGTTGTTCATATCAGAAACTTGCATTATGAATTCTGTTCTCATTTTATCTCTCTATCGTGACTGCAAGTATGGCAATGTCTACAGGCAAGTGTGTGAACAATCCTAACGTTTTCTGCTATATTTGTGGAAATTATACAATGCTTAAGCAAAGAACTAATATTACGGACTTTGAGAAACAAGTTTACTCTGCTTATTTTAAAGTGAAACTTGGTGACCAGGAAAAGGCGTCGGTGCCAAAGAAAGTTTGCCGCTATCGCGTTGAGAGGTTAAGATTATGGATAAAAGGGAACAAAACGTGCATGCCGTTTGCGATTCCTACGGTGTGGAAGGAATGGCTGTTACTCCTGTTTGCTTTATGCTCAGGAGTGTAATTTAAAAAACTAAGAACTAAATTGTCTATCCGATCATCCCTTCAGCCATTAGGCTAGTTCCACCTGGAGAAGAGCTGCATGTTCCTCTTCCTCCAGCTGTTTTAGAGAACCTGACAGAATATAATGTTGAAAGTGAACTTAATGCAATCACTGATGACGATACTGATGATATATATCAGCCTGAAGACAGCTTTACTCCACAACGGTTCTCTCAAAGTGACTTTAATGATGTAGTCTGTGATCTGAATTTGCCAAAGGAATGTGTGCCTGAAACTAAAAACGTCCTACATGAACCACTTGTAGACCCTCAAAAAGCCCTGCTTCCACCACAACATATCAAATTGGGCTTGATGAAGCAGTTTGTAAGGGCTCTACCAAAGGATGGACCTTGCTTCAAGTACCTTTGTAAGAAATTTCCGGCCATCACTCAAGAATAATTGATAGCTGGAATTATTATTGGTCCGCAAATAAATAAACTGCTGAAGGATGAATATTTTGAATAAAACAATGAATGAAAGAGGAGAAGAAGCCTGGACCGCTTTCTGATCTGTTACTAAAACATTCTAGGCAATAACAAATATCCTAATTATAAGGTAATTGAGGAAAATATGTTGGAAATTTTCAAAAAGTTGAATTGTAACATGAGTGTGAAAGTTCACTTTCTATGTTTCTAATTGACTACTTTCCCCGAAAATCTGGGACATTATAGTGAAGAGCAAGGTGAACGTTTTCACCAGGATATTAAAGAGACGGAGAGGAGGTACCAGGGGACATAGAATGAAACTGCTGTTGGATGTTGATGAGGGAGACTAAAAATGGAGGAACTTCAAGAAGTCAAAGATGGGAAGGTTTCAAAATTAATGGAACACCATTTACTTTCTGTTTTGTTACAAGGCAGTCAAGAAATTATTAGGACAGTTGTTTACAGTATTTTTAACATGTATTTTTAACAAAAAATTATCCTGCGTGAAATGAAGTTTGGATATTTGTGTTTGTAGTAGCTAAAATGTGAAAATATAAATTCATATTTTGTGCAAAAACCTGACGTGATAGACAAAAATGGACATCATTTCTGGTATCAGTATAAAAAATTGATTTAAAAATACCAATTTTAAATAAATCATCTGAGAAAAAGTTTTAAAATGCAGACTTGTGTAATAATTCGATTCCCAAGTTATAAAATATTTCTATAATACTCTACACATGCTACTTCTATGAATAGAGACTGTTCAACGATAACGCGGAATGTGTTCATATGATCAATTACTCCTGAAACCAGCTTATTCTTTCTGCACTTTGTTATTAATTCTATTTAGAATTATTCTCTCTAGCTCTTTGCTAGAAGTCGAGAGTAAAGTAATGCCTCTGCAGTTATTTCTCCAAGCGCGACAAGCCTAGAAGGCCCTTGTCCTACCATCCGGCTTCTGGCCTCACATCCCTATGTGTTAATCACAGAGGTAGAGGATCATCTAGCCAGTGTAGGGGTGACATGTGGTCAGCATGTCGGGTCCCCCAGCCGTTATAGCTGGTTTTCTCAACCTGGAGTCACTACTTATTTAAGCTACCCAAATGCCTCACGATGGTGGGTGGGCACCGGTCCCATACTGGCCGAAATTCCATTAACTAAGAGTCCAACTATCATTGATGTCCTTATATAAAGGTTAAAATAATAAAATACGTACCTGAGATTTCAGTCGTTCTCAACAAGTGAAATTTCAGTTTAAAAACTTTGAAGACCTTTCGCAACATGTTCCATAATCACCAGTTAAAAAGGTACTAAATGATTTCGGTTAATGTTCTAAATATAGGGTTCAGATTTTGGGTGTATTCTCGTTCAGCAGGTTTTCATTTTAAAAATATTGATGTCTTCAAGGATGTTTATCGTATTATGGATAGTACGTTGTGTTGATTTAATGATCTGTATTTATTTGTTTTGCAAAATTTGATTTACTTTCATTTTTATTTAAAATAATTTTAGAGAGTCTCTAAATAATTTTAGAGATTTTAAATACAATGGTAATAAATCAAGCTTTGCAAGTAATAAAATAGGAACAGGTGATGAATTTAATATATTCAACAACTTAGCACTGATAACACACTAAAAGTCCTTCACTTCACTCAATATTGGTAAACTTTCAGAACTTAAATATCCTGTTATAATATATGAAAAAAAAGTTCTAATGCAACATGTCAATCTCTGTTGACTTTCCATTTCTTAACTTTCTTCTTCTACATCAAGGATAAGGCATGACATTTTTTCTTACTCTTGCACCAAAAATACAAAAACACTAATACTAAACCATCCATTTTGTTAGTGGTCGTTGTTGATTTTAAAAAATAATACCAGTGCCTGTTTTGTTATGTTATCTCTTGATACGTCCATTTTATTATATATCCAATATTTCATTTTAATTCAAATTAAATGTGTTTAATTCTTGTCTTATATCATTTCCTTTTGTCTTTTAATTAATTACTTGCTACTGCTCACAGATATTTCATTTTAGGGCGGTTCGTTTTAGTTAAAATCCAAGTTTCACGATTTTGTTGCAATTCTAATCTTCATTTTTGAGAATGGCTTTGAGATAATTACAATCTCAGCAGCTTCACCTTCCTCTTCCATTTATTAAACTTATTATTCTATTTACACTCTATTTAAAATCTTGTTAATGTTCTGGACATCTGTTTAACTTGGCATCTTCATTAGCAAGAATACATTGGATTTGATTGGAAGTCAAATATATTAGATAAATGATACTTAATGTTTTATCTTCTTCATCTTTGGAAACAGCTGGTTCTACACTACCTTTAACAGTTATGATACAATTTGCATTTTATTTTGCCAAGTGTCAGTAGTAATTGAATCAGCCTTAATTTATTCACAGGTATAAATAATTTTGAAGATTTTTGGGCTCGATAAAGAACCTTAAGTCTGAATACAAATACATATAACCGACCTTCATCCATCCGAATAATACCTTAGTTTCTTATTAGATGTCGCGTCTAAGGCGATGTACTAACCACATGTCCCTCGTTGACATCTGTAGAGAAATAAGCAGACCTACATTCGTCTGGTTAAGAATCTTCCCACTAGAGAAATACCCATGTCCCCGGAGTGACCCATCATCATAATACTTTTTTCTATGTATGCTTGTACTTTCATAACTGCAACTGTTAATGTTAGCACATATTTTGGATACATTGCTTTCAATTCTATTGTATTTTATATAACACACTGAGTACTGGCCAGTTTATTCTGAACTCAATATAAAGGTGTAGTTGAATACTTACGTCATCATCAGCATCAACTTATTTATGTTTAGATCGTTTGAGCCTCTTCCTGTGAGATCTCAAGATGTGGTTGGTCAGTCTATTCTTAATTTTGGTCTTCCTCTATCTCCAAGTCCCTTAGATACATACTTGCAATGCTAACTTAGGAAAGCGAGATGGGTCCATTCTTTGGACATGTAACCAATTTCTTTGATAGTTCTGAATTTCTTCAACTATATTTTGAACTTTAAATTTATCGCATATATGTATGTATTAAAATAATAATATCCCTCACTATATAAAGTAAAACTATGCACACACAAGAGTTAGTTTCGAATATCCGACGTCTGTTACGCTTCGAGCATAAATATTTTAAGTCGTTTATTAAATGTCTCTTTCAATCTTTGTTAAAAATAACTATTTTAAAGTAGATAACATATAAAGTAGATTACATATTTTATTACATATTTTATTTTCATTTCAAGTTCACAGTCGAGTTGTTTTTAAAACAGTTGCAATGTTTCTACTCAGCAGGCCTCAAAGGCATTCGTAATTAAAATAAATGGTTCAACCAATTTAAAAACTAAAATAAGGTTAAAAGACTTCTGGATGGTGTTTCTCTTGAGGCCGAAACAGGTCAACAAATGGCCTAAATTCGTGAATGTACTATGATGATGATGATGATGAAATAAGGTTAGATAAGTGCATTTATTTTATTCTACCATTTCACTAATTCATTTAAAATATAACTTTTTCTTTTTTTAAGTTTTTAGCTAATTTCGAATGAATTTAGTTATTGGAATTGTTTTCATGACAAGATCTTAGGAAAAAAAACGAATTTTCATTGATCCTACTTGGTAGACAACCGTAAATGATAACGACAAACAATGTACATATACATATATTCAACTTTTATAATATTTATGATGTGTTCCGTTGAGGTATTATTCAAAATTAAAATTATGGAATATTTACCTAAAAGGTCAGTCTCCTCAACTAAATTAATTATTTAACTGTAGCGCTTTCGGGACTTGTCCCATCATCGGCAGGATTCAAAACTGAATCCTGCCGATGATGGGACAAGTTCCGAAAGCGCTACAATTAAATAATTAATTAAGTTGAGGAGACGGACCTTTCAGGTGAATATTCCATAATTTTATATTTTAATTTTTATAGGCCTACATATATTTGTTAGTAAACACTCTACTGGCCGCATTTATCGGAACCAAATTCGGCGTATAGCAAATAATAATTAAAAAAAAGCTCTTGAGTTAAGATGTACAGTTGGGAGTGAGCTACACCTGAAGAGAAAATTAAAAAATCCTTGTTGTAGCGGGTGCAATTTTTTATTTTTCTCAACGAAATTCGGTATGATATTCGGATAAAACGGGAAAGATGTTCTCCAAAATCATCGTAATCCGCTCTAGCGGCCGCCAATTTTTGTTTTATTGCAAAGTAACTAGATACATACGATTTAATCAACAAAATAAATAAATATTCCAAAAAACCAGCCAAATCGACTTGCTAAGGAATCCTGTTAATTTATGCGTTCTTGCGCAAGGGACTTTTTTTTTTAAATAGGCATAGATCATACACCTAGACTCATGGTGGATATTTAATATCTCCCACCCTAACGAGAATCGAACCCGATTCGCCAAGTGTAAGGTAGGAACTCAACCGTCTAGGCCATGACGAGATTTACAAGGTAGATTTATGGCACGTAAATGAACCTCAAGTCTAAAATAAGATTTTCAGAAACAAATGTCGGCTCTTTTACGATCAAATTTTAATTGCAAACAATAATAACCTAAGTTGTTAAATAGAGTCGTTAAATAACATTCTAAGACAAACTATTTTCTCCTAGAACAGTAGCGGTAGCTTTGCCGTATATTAATATAATTGAATGTTTAAGGTATTACCGCTGATGTACTCAGTTATTTACAAAACTATTCTAAACTACGTACACTGTTTTATAAATTTTGTCGTTTCCATAACAACCACAACAATGAAAAACTGAAAATACATAGCAATTGTTATAAAATCATGGTCGCGGTTAGAGATTTCATTTTTGCAATTGACATCCACGGATTTTCAGTTTGTATAGTCATAATATATATATTTATTTTGCAAATGATCCAGGTTGTCTTTCGACATGGCGTACTTGTAACCCACTTCTGAGGTTGGGGCACCTGGATGGCGGGGTTACGTTGCCCCGATGATATGATGGGTGATGATGATGGTAGTGGTGCGCCAGGAGAGTCCCTAATCCTAAGCTTAATCTAAGATGAATATGAATGATGATGATTGCGATGACCATATGATTTCGGGGACCGTTTGGGCCTTAAAGTTTTCCTGATATTTGTCTTACAGGTGAGGAAAAACCCCGATAAAACCTCACCCCGAAAAACTGTCCCGACGGGGATCGAATCCGGGCCCGCTGCGTGACAAGGCAGTACGCTACCTCGAGACCACAGCGGTTGTTAGTATCCCACATTAACCATTGAGGATACAGTGAAAATAATATCAGAATTTAAGGTGAGTCAGCATGGAGCATAAATTCTGCTCGTAATGAAATTACACTGGTAAATAAAGGTTATCTATCGACATCATGGAAAAAAAGCGTAAACGTCTGAGTAGGTAGGTCCTTATATAAATTCTTGTCATAAGTGGAGGAATTTCCTAATTATTGTAACCATATCACCTTGTATTCAGTCTTATTTCCCCTAAAATGTTATCGTGCTTACCAGGGTAGGTAGAGGGATAATAAGGGAAATATTTGGAATTACTTTGTCACTCTTGACCCCTGACCAGCCCTAATAAGTACCATATTCAAAATAATGTATTATTGGAATAAACATATGTTTATTAGATTAACATGAGTATGGATAATAATAAAAGTGATTACAAATTTAATAATTTCCTTATAACAATAAAAATAAGCATATACTTGTAAAACTCTCATATTTTCATAAGTTAAATAAAATGAGTTTGAGGCCTGAACCCATGTATTTCTAACTGTGTCAATAAAAAAAAGAAATATTTAAATAAGCTAGCCGTTCACTTAGAGTTAGTACAGATCATCAGCAAGAATATGGAGACCAACATCTTGATAGTCTTGAAGCGGTCCGAGTATCCAGGAAGTAGAAGTACGGTGCTAGTTGATCTTTTAACTTTGAAGATAGGCTACAGTTTTACCCCCAGCAACATCTTATATGGGATAATCCATATCAAACTGGGCAGCAAAAAATGTTGCAATTATTTTTTTTAATTTTATGCATTCCTAAATATAGTGAATACATTTATAAACGTAATAATATCGACATTTAAATTGATCATTTATAAGTTCGTAGTTATGATGATCTAAAATTATCGTAAATATGATAAACTAAAACGTTTACTAACTAATATTTCTGTAAACAGCAAAAATTTGTTTCAAACGTATTTATATAGGTGATATCATGTAGTTTAAGGGTGTTATTTTTATAATTAGGATATTTTTATTTTCGGTGTCAATTTTCTATTTTATGGCGGTTTACTGCAGTACATATCAAAAAATGAAAACGAAAAAAATACAGGATACTACTCACGTAATAAGGATTAATTTCCAGCAATTACCTTTTTGGAGAGTTGAATAGTTCAGATAATATAAATGTTTTTATTCTATTTTCGTAAAAAAAAAGACTAGCGGATCCACGGCGCAGCTGATTCATTTCACGACCAAGGTCGCGTGCGTAGTTAATTGAAAGGGCTGAACCCGCTTCATCAGTGACTTTTTCAACTGCTATTAAATCGAATAGATTATTATATGTTCTGCTTAATAGGACAGTACCGTAAATTTATAAAAGTGGCGATATTTTAATTCTTACGCAGTAGAGGTTTATTTATCCAATTTTATTGCTGAAGCGAGAGGTAAAGAGCTCTGTTACGTTTACTGTGAATTATTAAACAAAGTATTTATAACTAACCAACTCATTCACTGGCTCTGTGGAACCTGTAGGTTCATGGCAGCGCGGACATAAGCTCTCCATACATCCCATCCCGAGCTAACGTTTTCCAATTATCCCTTGTATAATCTACTCCCCTCAAATCATGTATAATGTTATTCTCCCACCTCATTCTTAGTCTTCCAACTGGGCGTTTTCCCTCCGGTTTTCCTACCAGAAATTTCCAAGCACCTCTTTCATCCTCCATACGTGCCACATTTCCTGCCCATCGCAGCCTACGAGACTTAACTGTTCTTATTATATCTGGCTTCCTATACAGATCATCGTAGCTCACTATTATGTAGTTTTCTCCATTCACCTGTCTGTTCATCTCTTTTTGATCCAAAAATTTTCCTAAGAACTTTATTCTCAAATACTCGTAATCTTCTGTCCTTTTTTAAAACAAATTATTTATTTTGTTACAAATTTTTCATTACAGTTTAAATGTAATATTATATAATAAAAACTCTTTCATCATTAATTGAATAAACTGGTATAAATTTTTATTATGTTATAATTACTAATTTCAGTCTTAAAATAACTTTTTATTCAGTGTATTGTATTGTACCCTGAAAACTTTGACGAAATAGTATTGTTATAAGATATCACTTCCAAATAAAACCGAATGTTTTAATACTCGTACCACTTCCTACCAAACGATAATAATGCAGAGTCAGCAAGTCTTCCTTAAACATCTGCTTTTACATCAACAATTCTCAAGTTCAGATTACATACTAGACAGTTGATTTACATCAGTGTGTGTGTTTAGTGCATCTCGTCATTTTAAGTGTCACAGTCAAATTTAAAATAATATCTTATTGTTTTTAACTCACAAGTTTGCAGATCTACAAAGACTAAATGGTGAGTTAGAAGTTAAATATAATTTTAATTATGCATATATTAGTATACAATAGTTATTAACAATATTATGTGTTAATATATAATTTTACAATTTCTTAAATGTTTCTGGAATGAGAGAATAATCGTAGAGGTATACATTTTGTGTTATAAAAGGAGAATAATGGGAAGTTTAGACATTAAATTAAATACTATAACAATAATTTAGCTTATAATAAAAGCTAATATTATCGTGCATTTTAATATCATCTTAGATATGTCATGAGTAGGGGATGCAAGATCAGTAAGTGATACCAAGCCAATAAAATATATTTATACCTCTTAAATATTACTTGTAACAGCATGAAAATTGTTATAAATTATTATCGATAGCTTAACATTACTTACAATATTCAACATCAGACATTGGTGTAGGGTACAAGTACAAAATATTACAACACATTACAAAACTACTCTCTAGAAAATATTTTTTTAATAGGCCTACCAGCTTGAATTCGTAGGTGCTTAGTAATTTAAATTAAACTATACATTAGCCAAAATCAGCACAAAATTAACCGCCTACTGAATATATCAATAAAGATTGTTATATTTAATGACGTTTATTATGTAGCAATTTATTTCAAGCGCGAGGTTCTCCTAAGTACCATAAATTTACGACACGGGACTCACGGATTTCCTTCCTTCTGGAGAAAGCTACATTCAGAATTGTTACGCCTTTAAAATTCCATTGATTCCTATCGAGTTTGAACCCGCGAACCTCGGAATCGGAGGCGTGCAGAGTAACCACTAGTCCACGATGATGATGATGATAATGTAATAATTGTAATAATGATAATAAAAATAATGTAATGATGATAATAACAATAAAAAATATTTGTAAGTGCGCAAAGGACTATTACCAAGTAGCTCCGTCATTGTTTGTACGAGCGAGCGATCTTCACTCACGCGAAAGGTATTGCGGGCAGTCTATACATAGGAGATTTTAGGGAAAAATAATTATTTTTGGTAGTTTCCTTTCAAAACTCCACTTTAATACTAATTACAAAAAATTAACTGGTGTTCAGGTAATAATGTGGCACTTTTTGATTTTATAAAATTTTTGGTGAGAAAGGTCAATTGCATATTAATTGCATTTACGCCCTTCAGAAAAACGTAAATATTAACATACTAATTTTCAAGCGATAGAGCATAAAATCATCTATAATGTGACTATCTTTTCAAGTTGAGGGAGTAGCCATACTTCGAGAAATTTATTTTATAAAAGAGACTATTTAAAACAATACGATAAATTGACAGCTCTATTACTCTTTAATTACACCAAGCGAAGACTTGAAATTCGGTTCAGATATTCAGTATATCATAAAGTTTCACTGTAAAAAAAATTGTAAACTTTTAAAGATGTGAGTTCAATTTTCACAATTTTTTTGCCGATTTCGTATGGAATGTCCCATATACATTTTACATGGGGTGTGGTTGCCCTAATGTGATTGGCTAGTCATATACACGTTGTTACATTCTGATTGGCTGTGCTAATTTGTTCTTTCCCTATAAACTCAAAATAATAATATCCGGTACATGATTTTAGTCACGTACGCAACTTACCACATAATATTATGAAGTAATTCATGGACAAGTCATTTCCCTTTTAGTGGATAACTAACATTCTGTATTTGTAACAAACATCCTGTGTATTTTAATAGTTATGGGTTGAATCCTCATTGGCATGTATGCCCATGTTTAATATATTTAATACACATGAAAGGGCATTTATATGATAAATATATAGGCACGACAATGTTGCCTAAGGACTGTATTTCTATCGTACATAATTCAATACTTTTTAAAATTCATTTATCAGCTAAGAATTTTAAAATCGCACACAATTACACAATTCAATCACACAGCGGTTAAAAGAAGTACCACGGTTCCCCGAATAAACGGAGTGATATCTTATGCAAGTTTGTTTAGAGTACAACTGGAATTTAACTCGGAATTAGTACTACCCGGCACAGCGAAACATTGACCTGCTGCGTTTGTGGATGATTTGCGAACTACTGCCGTGTCATCCCGCGTCACGTCAGTCTGTGGTGTCGAGAAATGCAGCAGCTATTACCCTAAGTAAGCTACTTGTTCCTGATTATACATGGTTAGTATCCACGTCCATGCGATGCAGCAATAGTGCTGCTATAACTGGCGGTAAACGTTCCACTGTGTCGTATAATGAATCGTTTTCTGTATGACAGGTCATGAGCCTAGGTAAAAGAACAAGAAGAAACAATAAAACATGTTCCTGGTTCAACTTCATTTTTACATTATTGACTGGAAGAGATAGACTGGTTACCAAACAATAAAACATGTTCCTGGTTCAACTTCATTATTACATTATTGACTGGAAGAGATAGACTGGTAACCAAACAATAAAACATGTTCCTGGTTCAACTTCATTTTTACATTATTGACTGGAAGAGATAGACTGATAACCAAACAGTAAAACATGTTCCTGGTACAACTTCATTTTTACATTATTGACTGGAAGAAATAGACTGGTTACCAAACAATAAAACATATTCCTGGTTCAACTTCAGTTTTACATTATTGACTGGAAGAGATAGACTGGTAACCAAACAATAAAACATGTTCCTGGTTCAACTTCATTTTTACATTATTGACTGGAAGAGATAGACTGGTTACCAAACAATAAAACATGTTCCTGGTTCAACTTCATTTTCACATTATTGACTGGAAGAGATAGACTGGTTACCAAACAATAAAACATGTTCCTGGTTCAACTTAATTTTCACATTATTGACTGGAAGAGATAGACTGGTTACCAAACAATAAAACATGTTCCTTGTTCAACTTCATTTTCACATTATTGACTGGAAGAGATAGACTGGTTACCAAACAATAAAACATGTTCCTGGTTCAACTTCAGTTTTACATTATTGACTGGAAGAGATAGACTGGTAACCAAACAATAAAACATGTTCCTGGTTCAACTTCATTATTACATTATTGACTGGAAGAGATAGACTGGTAACCAAACAATAAAACATGTTCCTGGTTCAACTTCATTTTTACATTATTGACTGGAAGAGATAGACTGATAACCAAACAGTAAAACATGTTCCTGGTACAACTTCATTTTACATTATTGACTGGAGAAATAGACTGGTTACCAAATAATAAAACATATTCCTGGTTCAACTTCAGTTTTACATTATTGACTGGAAGAGACAGACTGGTAACCAAACAATAAAACATGTTCCTGGTTCAACTTCATTTTTACATTATTGACTGGAAGAGATAGACTGGTTACCAAACAATAAAACATGTTCCTGGTTCAACTTCATTTTCACATTATTGACTGGAAGAGATAGACTGGTTACCAAACAATAAAACATGTTCCTGGTTCAACTTCATTTTTATATTATTGACTGGAAGAGATAGACTGGTTACCAAACAATAAAACATGTTCCTGGTTCAACTTCATTTTCACATTATTGACTGGAAGAGATAGACTGGTAACCATACAATAAGACATGTTCCTGGTTCAACTTCATTTTCACATTATTGACTGGAAGAGATAGACTGGTTACCAAACAATAAAACATGTTCCTGGTTCAACTTCATTTTTACATTATGGACTGGAAGAGATAGACTGGTAACCAAACAATAAAACATGTTCCTGGTTCAACTTCATTTTTACATTATTGACTGGAAGAGATAGACTGGTTACCAAACAATAAAACATGTTCCTGTTTCAACTTCATTTTCACATTATTGACTGGAAGAGATAGACTAGTAACCAAACAATAAAACATGTTCCTGGTTCAACTTCATTTTTACATTATTGACTGGAAGAGATAGACTGGTAACCAAACAATAAAACATGTTCCTGGTTCAACTTCATTTTTACATTATTGACTGGAAGAGATAGACTGGTTACCAAACAATAAAACATTTCCTGGTTCAACTTCATTTTCACATTATTGACTGGAAGAGATAGACTGGTAACCAAACAATAAAACATGTTCCTGGTTCAACTTCATTTTTACATTATTGACTGGAAGAGATAGACTGATAACCAAACAGTAAAACATGTTCCTGGTTCAACACTATTTTTACATTATTTACTGGAAGAGATAGACTGGTAACCAAACAATAAAACATGTTCCTGGTTCAACTTCTTTTTCACATTATTGACTGGAAGAGAGACTGGTAACCAAACAATAAAACATGTTCCTGGTTCAACTTCATTTTTACATTATTGACTGGAAGAGATAGACTGGTAACCAAACAATAAAACATGTTCCTGGTTCAACTTCATTTTTACATTTATGACTGGAAGAGAGTAGACTGGTTACCAAACAATAAAACATGTTCCTGGTTCAACTTCATTTTCACATTATTGACTGGAAGAGATAGACTGGTAACCAAACAATAAAACATGTTCCTGGTTCAACTTCATTTTTACATTATTGACTGGAAGAGATAGGACTGATAACCAAACAGTAAAACATGTTCCTGGTGCAACTTCATTTTTACATTATTGACTGGAAGAGATAGACTGGTAACCAAACAATAAAACATGTTCCTGGTTTCAACTTCATTTTTACATTATTGACTGGAAGAGATAGACTGATAACCAAACAGTAAAACATGTTCCTGGTACAACTTCATTTTTACATTATTGACTGGAAGAGATAGACTGGTAACTAAACAATAAAACATGTTCCTGGTTCAACTTCATTTTTACATTATTGACTGGAAGAGATAGACTGATAACCAAACAGTAAAACATGTTCCTGTTTCAACTTCATTTTCACATTATTGACTGGAAGAGATAGACTAGTAACCAAACAATAAAACATGTTCCTGGTTCAACTTCATTTTTACATTATTGACTGGAAGAGATAGACTGGTAACCAAACAATAAAACATGTTCCTGGTTCAACTTCATTTTTACATTATTGACTGGAAGAGATAGACTGGTTACCAAACAATAAAACATGTTCCTGGTTCAACTTCATTTTCACATTATTGACTGGAAGAGATAGACTGGTAACCAAACAATAAAACATGTTCCTGGTTCAACTTCATTTTTACATTATTGACTGGAAGAGATAGACTGATAACCAAACAGTAAAACATGTTCCTGGTTCAACACTATTTTTACATTATTTACTGGAAGAGATAGACTGGTAACCAAACAATAAAACATGTTCCTGGTTCAACTTCTTTTTCACATTATTGACTGGAAGAGAGACTGGTAACCAAACAATAAAACATGTTCCTGGTTCAACTTCATTTTTACATTATTGACTGGAAGAGATAGACTGGTAACCAAACAATAAAACATGTTCCTGGTTCAACTTCAATTTTACATTTATGACTGGAAGAGGTAGACTGGTTACCAAACAATAAAACATGTTCCTGGTTCAACTTCATTTTCACATTATTGACTGGAAGAGATAGACTGGTAACCAAACAATAAAACATGTTCCTGGTTCAACTTCATTTTTACATTATTGACTGGAAGAGATAGACTGATAACCAAACAGTAAAACATGTTCCTGGTGCAACTTCATTTTTACATTATTGACTGGAAGAGATAGACTGGTAACCAAACAATAAAACATGTTCCTGGTTCAACTTCATTTTTACATTATTGACTGGAAGAGATAGACTGATAACCAAACAGTAAAACATGTTCCTGGTACAACTTCATTTTTACATTATTGACTGGAAGAGATAGACTGGTAACCAAACAATAAAACATGTTCCTGGTTCAACTTCATTTTTACATTATTGACTGGAAGAGATAGACTGATAACCAAACAGTAAAACATGTTCCTGGTACAACTTCATTTTTACATTATTGACTGGAAGAGAGATAGACTGATAACCAAACAGTAAAACATGTTCCTGGTTCAACTTCATTTTTACATTATTGACTGGAAGAGATAGACTGGTAACCAAACAATAAAACATGTTCCTGGTTCAACTTCATTTTTACATTTATGACTGGAAGAGATAGACTGGTTACCAAACAATAAAACATGTTCCTGGTTCAACTTCATTTTCACATTATTGACTGGAAGAGATAGACTGGTAACCAAACAATAAAACATGTTCCTGGTTCAACTTCATTTTTACATTATTGACTGGAAGAGATAGACTGGTTACCAAACAGTAAAACATGTTCCTGGTTCAACTTCATTTTCACATTATTGACTGGAAGAGATAGACTGGTTACCAAACAATAAAACATGTTCCTTGTTCAACTTCATTTTCACATTATTGACTGGAAGAGATAGACTGGTAACCAAACAATAAAACATGTTCCTGGTTCAACTTCATTTTTACATTATTGACTGGAAGAGATAGACTGGTTACCAAACAGTAAAACATGTTCCTGGTTCAACTTCATTTTTACATTATTGACTGGAAGAGATAGACTGATAACCAAACAGTAAAACATGTTCCTGGTACAATTTCATTTTTACATTATTTACTGGAAGAGATAGACTGGTTACCAATATATACAAAAAATAATAAATTAGCCTACATTAACTTATCAATATATATTTTTTCTATTAACATAGTTTAACCTCTCACCTTATACGTAAATTTACATGCTGCACGCCACTCGGGTCTTGTAGTGGCACAACCTGTCGGGAGAGGGATTTTAACCATGGATCACATAATACTTTTTTATCACTCAACGACATGAATGAGTGATCAGTTCAATGTCAGGGTCTCCTCTGAGACATCACAGCATTAAGACGAAACACACCATTCACACGCAAACATACTGAACATGGCGAATATGATAATGATGATTATGGTGGCCAGATGATATTCAGGGACCGTTTGGGCCTTAAAGTTTCCTGACATTTGTCTTACAGGTAAGGAAAAATCCCGAAAGAACCTCACCCAGAAAACTTATCAATACAGTAAAGGCACTTTATTCACGTCTCCCTTATTCGCGGGTTAAAAAATTGCGACACAGTTCCTACATTCAAGGCTAAAAATTTCTTTATTCGAGGATCCAGTTGGTATATTAGAAGGATTAGTATCCTTTATTAACGCATCGGCAACTTTTTTTTACTGCAGGCACGTGCCAAGGTGTTTTTTACAAAGAGCGATTCAAACCAAATGGACAAATATATATCAAAGTAAATCAAACCTTATTGTCACTAAGCCTAAAGTTCGTTGTTAAAACCGCCGCCGCCATATTTCACGTGCCGCTATGTCCGTTGATAGATGCCGACCTCGCCACGATCGGTGTTTTATTATTTCAACTTGTCAATCGTTGCAATAATTTTGATTGAATAACGTGCGTCTCTTCTGCATTGTTCCAAATTTATAATGTCGAGTAAAAGGAAAGAAAAAATAATTGTTATTTTTTATTTTACCTAATGGAGTTAAGGCCGTAAGTTCCGAAGCGGAAAAAAAGTAGTGTTGCCGCTTAAAGTAAAAATATAAATGCATTGTCCACACGGGAATGAAGCTACGGGTTCGATAGTGCTAGTGAGTTAGTTAGTTATTGGCATAGTTTACGCAATTCCTGTGTGACGTGTTTCTTAAAATGACATTGATTTTGATCGGGATTCAACTGGAATAACCTAAAGTAAAATTAGCTGGATTCATATGAGAATACTAGTAGTTCAGGAATCTCCAAACAAAACCCAGGTCCTTCTTGACCGTTTACGTGTTGGCGAGTCGTTTACAACCATATCACACTCTTTCAATGTTAATGAATCAACATCAAGAAATCCGAAGACAAAATAAGGAATTCTATCGCTGAATATCAATCTGAATTGAAATACGTTTTAAAAGCGGCAAAACAGGAAAAACAAAAAAAAAAAAACCTTTTTTAAGCCCTTGCCTAAGCCTGACAGTAATAATTAATACAAATTGTTCAAAATCTCTCATTAAATTGATTTTATTTTAATAATTTTTATTTTATTTTGTAACCTTGGAACGTATCCCCTATATACCCATATAAACCATTCCACATTCGCAGTTTCTGTATTCGCGACATTTTTACGGAACATATCCCCCGCGAATAAGGAGCTTTTACTGTATATGAAAATGTAAAGTAAATTAATTTTAAACGGAACTCTGTTAGGAAATACAATAGACTACTGTTCTATATTATCAATATCTCTTCTTTTTATTCTCTCAATTACACAAATTGCAATTATCGCTGAAGCAGGAAGTAGCTGCCACCGCTATATTCTAAACCCTAATTTTCCAATAAATAATTATGTTTTCAGTCAATTCGTGTTTCAATTTTCATTGTCGTACAATAAAATAATGTAATACTTCATGTCTTAGTTTACTCAAATAAATGCAATCTTACCTTATTTCTTAGTATATTTTATTAACATTTCTTTTCTAAAGTCTGGGATATGCAACTCACTTCTCTTTCTCCTTCTTCCCGTTAACTTTTTCATCATCTAATAATCTATCTACTCATCTACAATGACGTAACAGCCCAATGTTGGACCTCTTCTTTGTTAGGAGTTACTAGACCAAGTTAATTTAGTTATGCTTGTTCCTTAATAGTATGAGGTCAACATACTGATCCTATGAGACATCTAGTAGACAACTAAGATATTACTAGAATGAAGAAGGTCGATCAATTTTGCACAGAGGCCTCTTTATACAGGCTTGCGGTTCTTTTACGAGCCTGAAAATCTTCAGACTCGGGACCCACGGCTTAAAGTCCCTTTCCATCCTAAAAAACTCTATCGACCCCGGCCGGGTTTGAACCCGTGACCCTAGGAACATAACCTCTAGTCCACCGCGGCCGATTTAATCAAATAATGACAAATCTCCAAAATTGGATTATGTAGTAACTCGCCAGTGCTCCAGTCAATGAGCAGGAGACCCATATGTTAATTGTATTATTCCACCTCATGCCCCTCTTTCATTCTTAATTACTGCCACTTGTCCTGCCCAAAGCAGTCTATGAAGTTTTAATTGTTTTCATTACATCAACTCTTTTCTCTAAAGATCATGTAACATAGGCCTACTGTTGTGAAGTTTGCTCCATTTGCCTTTTCTCTCTCTATGGTTAAAAATCCTGAACTTTATTCTCAAATACTCGAAATCTTCTCTTAAAGACAACGCTTGGCAATCTATAATGTTAAACTGGAAAATTCACAGTTTTATATACTTTTAATTTGGGTGGACAAAATAGCTCATACGCAATCGTCGAAAACATTAGCATTTGACACTAGTTTTCAGGAGGCTTGAGTTCAAATCTCAATACCAACAAACTTGTTCTCTGTTCACATTTTTTTTTCAGTCGACAATACAAATTTTGGGTTGGAATTCATTACTTCGAGATATTTAATTATTTATAATCGTTTCATGATTCATTAACACCGAGAAGGTATAGGACAGGAGGTAGCGTGTGACATTTGTATTCCGGAGTTCAAGGGTTCTAACCCTGACTACTTTTTCCTCGGTCATCAGATAAATGTTGGGTTAGAATTTCATTGCCAGGACCTATTTCATTATCATAACCATTTAATAACATCGCTACTTTTACTATTTTTTATACTTTGTACTTGCGGCTAATTAAATTCCAGGATACTATTATTATTATTATTCATCCATCCATGGTAATTCTGCCCGAGGGCAGGTCTTTCACTGCAATCACAGCATTTTCATGCTATGCTTGCAGCTTTACTAGGGAATTATAGCTGTGGTAGCTTCACGTTGCTTTCCACACCGGTGAAGGATGATAATGATGATGATAATGATAAGGATGATGATGATGGCCGGATGATTTTCGGGGACCGTTGGGCCCTAAGCTTCCTGACATTTGTCTTACAAGTGAGGAAAAAACTCCGAGAAAAACCTCACCCAGGAGCCTGTCCCGACCGGGGATCGAACCCAGGTCCGCTTCGTGACAAGGCAGCACGCTACCTCGAGACCAATTTTTATTATTATTATTATTACTATTATTATTATAGGTACAGTGATCCTACCACAGGCCATAGGATGCATTAGGGATGGTAGGAGGTTAATATTTCCTCCTCTCTAGACAATCGGCAAGATATGTCAGTTGAATTCTTAGTCCTGTGTTTCGGCCGCCTTTATCTCCAGAACATAATCTGGTACTCTTTCCGTTTGAGGCTGAGTCGACATCAGGACCTTGATACCTCCAGAAGATTTAGAACAATTTAAAAATCCTTAACCATATTATTACCATTGAGATAAAAACAATACATCAGAAATACACCTGAAGATTCTAGATGGCAAGAACTTATATGTTAAAGTGATTATATAAATAAATGTATTGTTATGAAAATCCCTTATTGTTACCGGATTGTTTGAAACACTAAACACGTGTTATCGTACATCATTTGAGGAGCATATTTTCAAAACGTCGTTTGCCCATTTTCATAAATTTGTAGGAAGTAATGTACAAAATTGATTACAATAATTACTTTTAACGGATGTTTGCAGCGATTTAAACAATGTTTTGAAGCCAAATGGTGATATTTGTACATAGAGTAATGTAAGAAAAATGAAGACACACAAACACTCAGTTTTGGTGGAAAATGAAGTCCTCATTTGTAGGAACGGCATAGGTATTGTTATGAGCTTTAAATAAATCAAGCACATTTATATGATCATGCAGGCATCATTAGGATGAATACCAAGTAGGGACAACTTGATTAATAGTAATACTACTACTACTACTACTACTACTACTACTACTAATAATAATAATAATAATAATAATAATAATAATAACAATAATAACAATAATAATAATAATAAAAATAATAATAATAACAATAACAATAAGAATAATAACAATAACAATAACAATACCAATACCAATAACAATAACAATAACAATAACAATAAGAATAAGAATAACAATAACAATAACAACAGCAATAACAATAATAATAATAACAATAACAATAACAATAATAATAATAAGAATAAGAATAAGAATAAGAGTAAGAATAAGAATAAGAATAAGAATAAGAATAAGAATAAGAATAAGAATAAGAATAAGAATAACAACAACAACAATAATAATAATAATAATAATAATAATAATAATAATAATAATAATAATAATAATAATAATAATAACAATAATAATAATAACAATAATAATAACAATAACAATAATAATAACAATAACAATAATAATAATAACAATAACAATAACAATACCAATAACAATAATAATAATAATATCAATAACAATAACAATAATAACAACAATAACAATAACAATAATAATAATAATAACAATAACAATAATAATAATAATAATAATAATAATAATAATAACAATAACAATAACAATAATAACAACAATAACAATAACAATAATAATAATAATAATAACAATAACAATAATAATAACAATAATAATAATAAGAATAAGAATAAGAATAACAATAATAATAATAACAATAACAATAAGAATAACAATAACAATAGCAATAACAATACGAATAACAATAACAATAACAATAACAATAACAATAATAATAACAACAATAATAATAACAATAACAATAAGAATAACAATAATAATAATAACAATAACAATAATAATAATAATAACAATAATAATAATAATAATAATAATAATAATAATAATAATAATAATAATAGGATAGATATCGCACAATGTGCATGTTTCTCGTTCACTCTCAGTTCAACAGAAGTCTGTAAGTGATTTTACTTTCTTTTTTCACCATATGAAATGGTATCGGTCACATTTTGACCCACGCACTTTTCTTCTGGCTTGGTATTTCTCTGTCTGACAAGTCCGGCGATGGAAACCATGTACTTCGAATCTCGTCATGGTGAGTCGCAAGTGAAATCTCGCTTGCGTCCAGTCCTTGTAGAAAGTCGCATCCGTGGAGGAGAAATCCGGTCACATGTCTTGCAGTAGTTCCTTATAGGCTTTCGGTGTACGGGAGAAGCAGGAGAAGTTGACGTAGTTCTGCTAGGCAATTAAGCGAATGCTGAACAGAGCAGCTCTCAAAGGGCCACAATTTACATCAGAACAACGTATTCACAGCAGAAGGTATACCGCAGTTTCAATACAGTATTATATTACACAGCGGAACGTTTATCTCCAGTTACAGCAGCACTGTCGCTGCATCGCACGGACGTATATACTAACCATGTATAGTCAGGAACAAATAGCAAATGAAGCACTTACCCAGCTTACTTAGGGTATTGCACTGTAGTCCTCGACGCTACAGACTGACGTGAAGCGAGTGTATGACACGGAATTAGTTCGCAAATCATACACAAACGAAGCAGGTCAATATACCGCTGTGTCGATTATTATACCATAGCTCAGAAGATATCATTTTTATGACCCATGTTTAAAAGGAATTATTTTTTGTATTGGATATTACCTTTTCTGTACTTTTTATCAGAAAACTCGATATAAAGTTCAGAGTAAGGCAATTTTTGCTATTTGAAAAATTTACAGCAAGACTCAAGTCTGCCTTGCTCCAAACTAAACAGATTTCTGAATAAAAGATAGACAATTGTATTATAGACCTTTGTTATAAATCGATTTACTTGAGAGCAAAAGAGACGTAAGACTTTACTTATTTCCTATAAAAAAGCAAATTAACTTATTGTTGGACTGTACAAACATGGTGAATGCGTGTTAAGCTGTTTACATAGCAACAAAAGAGGAGGGATTGGCCACGGTGATGACACCTGTTAGCGTGACCAGTCCGTGACAAAGGATTAATCCAACAGAAAAATCAATAAATACCCCCTCACATGGTGCCTATGAAATTCTTCACATCAACTTTTAAGTTTCTCTCACAGATGGCAGTGATTTCAATCTACTCACCCCCCTAAAACCCTCGATATACTTGTGCGCAGTCCAACTGAGGGGATGAAAGCAGACCATCCTAGCATCTGCATTTCATCTTAGCAAAAAAAAGTGGTTCTTTCTTTTAAAATCATATATTAATTTGTTTATGTGATACATTCTGTCAAGTTAAAGTTTGTAATTAGCAAATGAATGTGTTGCGGATATATAAAAGGTTGAAAAAGTGCGTGTAAATGATTTTGCCGGATCTATAAGGTGTGTAGTTCCGCAGCATCCCGGTAGAGAGAGCGCGTGCAGCAGGTCCTGGCAGGGAAGTCAGTCAAAGCCCAGGGTTTCACCGGGCGAGTTGTACAGTGCAATAAAAGGATAGAAAACACAAGTTTACAGTGTGCATAATATGACAAGTTCGCGTCGACGCCATGTTGAGGGCAGAGGATTGCTTTGAAAATCACCAACACCCCTATGTAAGCAATTTAAAATCTTACCAATATAATAGCAACATTTTCCAGAAGGTACCACGCCTATTAACAAAAAATCACTCGTGTAAAAGTAGAGTGCAGTTTTACGGATATAAATTCTTGCATAGGAAAAATAAATATTACATCACATGGAATTTAGTTTTGGGAGGGGTTCAATCAGATTTTAATGCAAAATAATGAAAATTATATCCACAAAACTAAAGTTTAAACACGAAAATGTCTAGATTAGTATGGCTAATGTTTGGGAAGGCAAAAAATTATAAAAAAAGTCAATAGAGTGAAAACTGCTGCTGATGCATTTTCTATCATTTATAAATACATTATAGAAAAATGAAAGTTTTATACATCAATGTGCGCACCATTATGTGCACAATTCTTATTGAAATATTAATTTTTCCATGTTTAATGTAACAACCCATGTGTAACACTTTTAAAAGCTTTGAAAATTCTCTTAAGTCATAAGTAACTGCGTTTTGCTGTTCATAAATAGCTATTTTTTATAAAATCCAAAGAAAGAAACTATTTAAATAAAACCAAACTAATTTGGGCTTTTATCAATATAAATGTTTACAAAACATATCATTATACTAAAAATGTGTGCTAAGGCTGTGTGAATTTTTGGTGAAATTATAACTAACTCACTGGCTCTATCGAACCCATGGGTTCTTGGCCGCGCAGACATAAGCTTTCCATGCATCCCTATCCTGAACTAATTTTTCCAATCATCCCCTGTATGATTTACTTCTCTCAAACCATGATTAATGCCATTTCCCCACCTCATTCTTGGTCTACCAACTAGACGTTTTCCTTCTGGTTTCCCTACAAGATGCTTCCATGCCCCTCTTTCATTCCCCATTCGTGCCACATATTGATGATATTATAGTCAACCTAATTTGTCCACTTCAATCACACATGTGCCACGGACATTAGTGAGGCGGGCACCATCCTGTTGTAAAACGATAACAATACAAAGGGCATTTATTTGTGTTGTTGCTAAGCAACGACTTTTCTCACTTATGTAATAACGATTCAAAACTAATACTGGTATGTTCAGGTAAAATATACTTAACAGCACATCTGTTTATGTCTTCTCAAACAAATTACTCTATATACTATTTATCTTAATATATAAAAATTACGTGTCACGTTGTTTGTCCGCGATGGAATCCTAAACTACTGAACCGATTTTAATAAAATATTGCACACTGTGTGCAGTGTGATCCAACTTGAGACTTAGGGAAGTTTATAATTAAATTTATAGTCACATTATTTTTATTGCAAATTATTTGTTTATTATTTAACAAAGAGTTATAATTATCTATGAGTTCCATATGATTCTAACAGATGGGCGTGTAAGGTAATTGGTTTATTATTTAACCAGGTGGCTGTGCTTTTTGTTGCAACCGCGAATTTCAATTGAATTACAAATATTGATTATTTCATAATTTAAGTGTGTTTGTGTTTATTTTATTTTCAAATATATTGATAATAATATTAATTTCGTGTGTAAGTATTAGTTTTAAGTAATCTGGCTGAAAGACAGCAACTTAATTTAAATTTAACTGGACCGAGAAGGGACATTGAATGATATGACGAAACAGTTCTAGAGACCATCAATGATAAGATATCAAGTGAATTTCCGCAAATTGGTATAGGCCTATTTGACATAAATCTTACATTTAAGAAGAATGTCATTTTAAAAACATGTGAAGGTCCTAAGGAACGGAATAACAGAATTGTAAGTAAGTCTGTTAGTTATAATAATATGCCTAATATTACAGAAACAGTCTCCATGCCTCAATTAAATGAAAAAGAAGATTACTATAATATATCACAAGACGATATTACTATACAGAGACTTCTTGATGAGGATGAGAATCCAAACTGCCAACAAGTTCGTAGAAAAAAACGAAAGTATAATGAAATCAGCAAGCCTCCTCAAAATATTCCATCAATAAATGTATATAATCATTATGATACACTTATGGATGATACTGAGAATGCAGACAACATAATTTCATCTCAATCAACAAAACCACTTCCACATAAACCACCACCCATATTTATACCGGGTGTAGTTAATGTACCAGAACTAAAAAATTGTGTAAAACAAAAACTTTCTGATTTAGATTTCTCACTTAGTTTACTACAACATAATTTAACGTATACCTTAGGCACAGCAACGCGTGGCCGGGACTTCTATATATAATATATATAAAACAAAGTCAGATTAGTTACACTATTTATAACTCAAGAACGGCTGGACCGATTTTTATTATCTTTGATTTGTTGGATTTGTTTTCGCCCCGAATAGCAGATAACTATTAAAACATCGGAAACATTAACGTAAAAATATTTAAAGGCGATATGACGTTCGCCGGGCCAGCTAGTGTATATATATATATATATATATATATATATATATATATATATAACAATAACTTATCCCCATTGTGTGAAAAAAATGAAGTATACAGTTGTACACTTCATAGCCACTTTTTTATTTTTCATGAAAAATAATTGGAGAGTTAATAGAATATAATTTTAACTTGGTAAGATTTTATTTCTGTTCTTTTAGTTGCATTATTTTAAGTCTTGTTGTACGTGTGCAATTTAAAAATGAAATGAAATAAATAATTTGTAGCAACCCTATTTTATATACGTTCACAAGGTATTTTTCTTAAATCACGAAGAGAGATAGAAGTGTCTATATTAATATATTCAGATTAATGTGGATCTTCACATTTCACTCAACTAATCCTCTAGAATATATTTTGAGGTTTTAAAATGTATATAGTTTCAAGACAATACGCAACAAGCCGATTCGTGTACCCATGAGTTCAGGATTTTTAAAATGATCTACACCTTCTGATGACACCAAGGTCCTAGGGCCAACTTACTCTCTAACTGAAATGAGTACCAGATGTTTGTTCTGAGTGTAAAGACGACAGTCACGTAGGGCTGACTTCTCTTGTCGATTGTCTAGAAAGGTATAAGTCTTAACTTCCTACTACCTAAAATGCCTACCAAGGTCTGTATTGGGATCACTTTACTTTTTATTTTTTACAATTTTAAAGCTTTTTAGATCTCTAAGAGGCTTGAATGAAATAAAAATATGTCGTATCATCTTAAGCATTTGTTATACACATATTCACAAACGAGTAAATAATTTATTAATATATTTTATTTAATAATAAATGTATTAACGTATTAAGACCAAGGAAATAGAGAGCATTAAAAATTATACCATTTCATTTTTCAAAGAGCCCTGCAGAGACTAATTCAATCTTTAAAAAAATAACCTGAACTACCACCACGACGTTTCTTTTTTGATTCCATAACTACATAAAATAATGCATTGCCATTACTGCAAATGCTATTTTTTTTAATTAACAGAATACACACGTGTTTTTAAAAATCAGCACAAAGTAAGATTGTAGGCATACGTAATTATAAACTGCATTTTGAATCACGGCTATTACTGGGTTTCAAAATATTAGCCGCAATAAGTATAACACAAGTAATTTAAAACCGTAGCGTTGTGGCAAGTATTAATGGACAAGTCACATTCCCCAGTAGACGTCCCAACTAATGAATAAATAAATCTTACAGATAATCTTCTTTCAGGTATCTTTATCTAATAAATAATTGAAGGGTTTAGGGCAGTAACATGATAAGCCACTATCTGTTAAGAAGTATCATTTTTATTTTAATAATAGTAAATAAATATATTGAAATGTCCATAAAATCATGAAGTTAGAACATATATACACACGATGAATTAACAACAACAATACTGTCCAATTAGTATTTATAATTTTTTGAAACATTAAAATCCTATATCCCAGAAAGAACAATATGTGGCTTATCATGTTATTGCCCTAAGCCCTTCAATTAAAAAAAGTCTATAGAGTGTCTAAAGTGAAAATTAACATTATCTAACAAAACTAACCTAACATAACCCAATGTAGGCCTAACTCACTGCTACTAGGTTCATGGCCACGAGGACATAAGCTCTCCATACATCCCTATCCTGAGCTAATTCTTTCAATCATCGCCTGTATAATCTACTTCCCTCAAATCATGGTTAATGTTATTCTCCCACTTTATTCTTCGCCTGCTTACTGGGTGCTTTTCCTCTGGTTTTCCTACAAGGAGTTACCATGCCCCTCTTTCATTCCTCATTCGTGCCATATGTCCTGTCAATAAAAGTCTACAAACCATGGTACTATGCAAATATTCCTGATTCTTGACTACCTTTTACTGGCTAACTTCCTCTAAAGCGAGTACATCCAGTGATGATTTATCTAATTTCTGCGTTAATACCCCACTACTATAAAGCCCTAACATTCCATGTTCCTAGGAATATGTCCCTGTGTTTGAGCCTTTGGAATCGATTCCGTCCAGCCCTTAGAACCGAATGGGAATTATTTTACCTCCAAAAAATTTAATCCTAATGCAACACATGTCCACGTTTCTTGACGGTTGTTTTATTACGGCGAAAGATCGTACTTAAACTAATTAAAAAAACTCTAATACTTATAATGTTACAAAAAATCATTTGAAAATGTATTATTAGTAATATTCAATTGTCTAAAATACTTTAGGTAAAATGAACGTTAGGAAAAATAACTACTCATTTTACATTGAAAATTTGAAAGTAGTAGTTTAATTTACCATTACTGAATACATTTGGACAATACTTTCAAAAATCATTACACAAACCCTTAAAAAAATAGTAGCTTACTAATAAAATGTCGGTTGTTTGCCATAAAGAGTATGCAACAAGATTAAGTGTAGTGTATATATGTAATATGTAGACATGTATGTAGTTGTTTATATATTCGTAAATATTTTTTTCTTCATTCATGGCACAAAATATGCGCATACGGGCAAACAGGCCCGTGCGCAATGTAAATGAAAAGTATTTCCTTTCTTTGGAAAAAATATGTCAATAAATTCCATTACTACAGGGTCAGAGATGTTATCCTCTCGAAGCGTGAATATCTCACTACTGTTGTTATTTAACTATTATATATTAATGTAGTTAGCTGTTTATACATATTTGTTTTCATTATGCAAATGCTCAATTATCATAAGTAATGCCACGAGTGATTTCCAAATTATCGATAAATTCACGACTCACGAAGTGAGGAGTGAATTTATCTAGAGAATTTGGAAATCAAGAGTGGCATTTGTTAGGACTATTTAACGAATAAAATAAAGCTGTTTACTCACAAATCATTATTTAACTACAGTTATTTAAAAATATTTTTATATTTAAAGTAAACGGTGATGTTTGAAAACTAATGAGAAACGATAGGTAGCCTACGCTTCTACTGCTTCTTTTGTTTATCACTGCAACCAGATCATACTATTTATTGCCAAAGGAACGCAATATTGTAAGAATGCTCTCTAGTGGAGAAAAAATGAAACACATCAATCTGTATATTAATTCATTTTTGATGTCGTATACATTTAAGAAAGTGCAAACAGTGGTTTCTTTTTTTGTGGTTATAATCAATTGCTACAAATGTTGACATGTAAGCACTATTATATACAATCTGGTAGCCGTATTTGTTATAGGCTCAGTCACTGCAAAATAACGGTCAGACCTGTTCAGAATATTAAAAAGGAGGAGCTTTGCTTAATATATGATAATCCTAACGTTGATAATTATTTCGTGAAACACGTCTCTGATTGGTTGTAATACAGAAATCATTGAAACGTGATTGGTCATTGACTCCCATTTGGGGCATGAGTTAAATAGTCATTGTAATACGAATGTACTGGTTCAGTGATTACCTGAATAGACAAGTACACCTCCCCGCCTCAACACTCCTGTTTCTATAACGATTTGCACAAACATTACATTACTCGAACAAGACCAAATTTGCAGACCATAACGTTTCAAAGGCGGGGAAAATAAAATTAACGCTAAGAAAAGTAACTATTACGAAGTTTATATCACAAAATTTGATCTAAAATAGATAATTTACAATTTGCAGAAAAAACCCTTCCAGAAAACTGAAAACTAATCATGTTTAATTTGGATAAACTTTAAGAAAAGTGTTTGAAACACAACTAAAGTAAAAATCGATAAGGGCTATTATTTAATTACAATTACTGGACAAATGCAAACAAAAAAATCCATTAGGTTTATTGATTATATTAATGTTTTATTATAAAAATATACGTAAAATTAACGTTAACAAAAATGATGGGAAATTATACAGGGTGTCTACAAAGCCCTGCTATCAAAACAATGAAACTTAGCTCGTAAACTATTTGAGATAGAGACATGCGGTTTTTAGCAACGTATTCTACATCTCTCAAAGTTATGTTTTGTTTTACAATACTTCAACATGTGCCTTTCTAGTTGCCCTTAGGATGTCGAGTCGATATTCCAACATCGTCCATACACGTTGTAACATGAGCATATCAACATCAACTGTTTACACACTCCTAACAATCCGTCTACGGAGTGTGGTGAATATCTGGAACAGGGGTTTCGTAAACTCAATCCTTGACGTATCCCCAAAGGGAGAAGAGTAAGGGGATGATATCTGGGGCGCTCGGTGCCCAGGCGATTGATCCATCACAACCGATCCATCTGCCAGGGAAATGCCTATTAAAAAGGTCCCTTACATCTTCAGACCAATGAGGAGGTGCTTCGTCTTGTTGGAACATTATGATTGGTTGCAGTTCCAACACCTGAGGGAGCATGTCACAATAAACTAACCCTATAACCGTCTTGTCGGTAAAGAAAAATGGACTGAAAACCCCATGGCGCATAAGGGCCACCTCACCGTCTTGTCGGTAAAGAAAAATGAACTGAAAAACCTATGGCGCATAAGGGCCACCTCACGGGTGTTGTGAGGACGTTCATAACCCCATATTCGAACGTTATGGCGGTTAACATGTCCAGAAACAAATAAAGTCTCTTCATCAGAGAACATCACTCTCTGCAGGAACTCATTATCTTCGTCATGGAATGAGTAAATTCAGCACGCCGAGGGAAGTCAGTTGGCAGCAACACTTGCGTAATTTACTCTTTATAGGCCTCAGGATGTAGCCGCATAGGGAGGACTTTATGAATGGTTTATTTTGGTAAATACAATTCCCGTGAAGTTCGACGAACCGATTGAGGGCTGTATTGAAATGCAAGTTGCACATTGTCGATAGTTTCTTGGCTCACACCCGGTTCGTCCACTCCGTGGCAAGTACATTACACTGCTAGTCGTTAGAAACTTCTCGACCCATCTAATTATGGATGATTTTGATGGAGGATCTCTTCCATATTGCCGGCGGAAATTTCGCTGAACAGTTTACTGGTGATTTACCAGACTCAGCACACCACCATACACATTGGGACTTTTCCTGTGGTGTCGTCATTGTTGTTTAAATCACAATCTGCAACAAATGTAAACAAAACTTTGAGAGATGTAGAATACGTTGCAAAAAACCGCATGTCTCCATCTCAAATAGTTTACGAGTTCAGTTTCAATGTTTTGGTAGCAGCACTTTGTGGACACCCTGTGTAATTAATTAATACACTTATTTATTTATGGTGAGTTAAGCCTTCGTACATTCTCTTCCACTCAGCCAGATATGATAAATGCTATAACTTAGAACTAATGGATCTACAAGTTATAAAAGTTGCCTAAATTTTGAGTAATTAAAATTAATTATGTATAAGCCTAATCTAATTAGTTCACGTATTACTGAGTAAAATTAAAAAAAATATATATATATACATATTATTCACAAGGGGCACGCCGTAGCGTAGTTGTTAAGGCACTGAACTACAAGCCGGAGGGTCGAGGGTTCAAGTCCCGTTGGGGTCAGGATTTTTAAACTGACCCAAACCATCTGGCGGTACTATGGCCCTGGGGTTGACTCAGCCTCTAACTTAAATGAGTACCAGACGCTTGTTCTGGGGTAAAGGCGGCCGTCACGCAGGGCTGACAACCCGGCTGACATAAAGTGCCGATTGTCTAGAAAAAGTGGGAGCCTTAATCTCCTACTACCCCAAGGGCCTCCTGAGGCCTGTTGTGGGATCACTTTACCTTTTATTATTCACATGGCATAAAACACAATAAAATTAACCAATTATATAAAAACCCATTTTGTATATATGTATATATATATATATATATATATATGTATATATGTATATATATATATATATATATATATATAATATATAGGCCTATATATGTTATAATTAAATATTTAACATTGAGCAATGCAAGCTTAATATGGTATGATAAGAAAAATAAATGCCTGGACGAGATTCGAACTCGGATCTCTGAGTCTGTACCTCAGTGTGATATCCATTACACCATCAGGCGAATCCAATTCAAACATTTTTTTCTTATATATGTATTATATTCTCCATTATTACTAGATGTCGCGACAACTCGGTCTTCACTGCCATCTAGTAGCTGACTATAACAAGTAAGCAAATTAAAGAGAATATTTTTACCTTATAGCAGTGACGCTTTATAGATGTTATAATTAAATATTTAACATTGAGCAATGCAAGCTTAATATGGTATGATAAGAAAAATAAATGCCTGGACAGGGCGAACCCGGATCTCTGAGTCTGTACCTCAGCGTGATATCCATTACACCACCAGGCGAATCCAATTCAAACATTTTTTTCTTATATATGTATTATATTCTCCATTATTACTAGATGTCGCGAGAACTCGGTCTTCACTGCCATCTAGTAGCTGACTATAACAATTAAGCAAATTAAAGAGAACATTTTTACGGATGGCAGTGAAGACCGAGTTCTCGCGACATCTAGTAATAATGGAGAATATAATACATATATAAGAAAAATAAATGTTTGAATTGGATTCGCCTGGTAGTGTAATGGATATCACGCTGAGGTACAGACTCAGAGATCCGGGTTCGAATCCCGTCCAGGCATTTATTTTTCTTATCATACCATATATATATATATATATATATATATATATCCCAATATCAAGACACTTTTCTCTATTATTAACCCAGCAACATTATTATTCACTTTTGCATTCGTAAAAATGTAAATAAGTGATTTTTTTGGTGGAATTTAGGTATTTTCTTCAAAGTGAAAACATTTATTAGTTACATCGTTGAGATTAGAATTTAAAAAGAGTTAAGTTCTAAAACAATAAACTGAAAATGATAACAAATATATAATTTACACCATATGGAAAGTATTATACAAAATCAACATAAGTAAAATAAGAAGGTAACAATATATTTACATGATATAGGCCTTATCAATTTTATTAGTAGAGTTTTATTTGCTTATTTAATATATATGTTATTAATTTCATTTTGAATTGTGGTAGCACCCGCCAATCTCTGATGGAACGTGGGAGGGAATTCCAAGATTTAGCAACTGAAACAGTGAAAGGTGAAGAGTAGAAAACAGTGTTGCCTGAAGGGATATATCAAACAGAGCAAAGTCACTAACATTAGAGAGTTTATTAAAAAGATTTGGTAAAAAAATTATTGCACTAATTTAAAAAACATTCTTATGAAAATTAATATTTAATATGAAAAAATAGGAAAAATACACGATAGAAAATGTTACTGTTGGGAACACTGCATTAGGAAATTACATCATTTTCTAATCATTGGCTAAATGTGCAAAAACAAGTTTATCATAAGTAATACCAAGAGTGATTTTCAATTTATGTAGATAATTTGAAAATCGAGAGTGGCAGTTGTTAGGATTATTTAACGAATACAATTAAGCTGTTTACTCAAAACTCATTATTTAAATATCCATCCACAGTAATTCTGCCCGAGGGCAGGTCTTTCACTGCAGTCGTAGCATTTTCATGCTATGCTGCAGCTTTACTAGGGGATTATAGATGTGGTAGCTTCCCGTTGCTTTCCACACCGGTGAAGGATGATGATGATAATGATAAAGATGATTGTGATGGTCGGATGATTTTCGGGGACCGTTGGGCCCTAAGCTTCCTGACATTTGTCTTACAGATGAGGAAAACCCCTGAAAAAAAACTCACCCAGGAAGCTTGTCCCGACCGGGAATCGAACCCGGACCGCTGCGTGACAAGGCAGCACGCTACCTCGAGACCACAGCGGTGGACATTTAAATATACTTACCGGTATTTAAAAATATTTATTATTTAATGTAAACGGCGATGATTGAAAACAAATCAGAAATGTGAGGTTATGTACATTCACTGTAACTTGATCATATTTATTTATTGCCAAATAGGATCGCAAAATTGTAAGAATGCACCCTAGCGGAGAAAAAATGAAACACAGCAAACTGTATATCATAATCAACATTATAGGTTATTAATTTATTTTTTAGTAAACAACTCAGTAAAATCAAAGAATCTGTTCATTATTTGCTATATTCAATGGAGAAAAATAATGCTCTGAGCTGTTCAGAATATTAAAAAGGAGGAGCTTTCTTTATCACAAAAGCAGAACCTGATAAAGAGAAATCGATAAAGAGCGAGGTAAAACACGACTGTCATTGGTTGTAATGAAAATCATTGAAACGTGATTGATCATTGACTACCATTTGGGGCATTAGTTAAATAGTCAAGAAGATTTCATTTAGAAAAACAAATAGAAAACTTCCTCCATAGCGTGACAGGCCTAGAATGCCTGTCTACCTGCCGGCTGCTGACCTCACATCTACAAGTACCATTTAAATAAATTAATGATCATCCAACTGTATAGGGTTCACCGTATAAGGCGACAAGTGGTCAGCATGTCGAGTCCCCAGACGTTATAGCTGGTTTTCTCAATCTGAGCCGCTACTTATTTTTAGGTACCCAAATTCCTCACAATGATGTGTGGGCACTAATCTCATATTGACCGAAATTCTATGAGAAAATTTCTTCTCCATGGGACTCGAACCAGCGAAAGTATCGTAGCTCTGCACCAAGGCACGATGTCTTAAACCGCTCAGCTACCGCGCGGGACACTAGAAAATTTTATTAGGAATTGCGAAAAATGAATGTTTTCATTCATAATCATTCTCTAATTCAATTTTTGTCGAGGATAAGTGCGGTTTTGAATGTGATGAAGTGCCCTTGAATCAGAATGGGTTACTATACAAACAGTAATGGTGGGGTGCGATTTTCACTTGTTTGAATGACGGATGTTAGAAGAGAGAAGGGGGAGTAGCCATCACAATTACATCATTACAACTGACCACTGTTACGTACTGACTGTATTTCAACTTCAGTCCAAGATGGGAGACAATCTGAATACAGTTTTATAAGCGAATAAATATTATTTTTTTGCGAATATTGATAAACCGAGGGAGTTGGCTCAAACGTAGGAGATTCAAATCAAACCTATCTGAGGTTTATCTAACAATGGAACTGTCAACAATTGCATGACGTAACTACGTTTAAATTTCTCCTAGAGAAGTGTTATGATGTACCAAGACCGTATCCAAAAAATCATCATCATCATCATTCTTCACGGATTAGGTCTTTGCCTGTTCCAATCTCACATCTGTTCAGCCCAACGATTTCTTGGTCTTCGTCTTCCAGGATTATACATGCGTGCCAATCCTTGGTATCCTATCCTCTGTCATTCTTTGCAGATGTTCTATCCAATTGTTCCTGTGTTCTTCTATTTGTTGAAGAAGTGGTTGTACTTTTAGTTTCTCTCTAATATTCTCATTTCTAATATGTTCTTCTCTTGTAAAACCTTTCACACCCCGTAGGAATCTCATTTCCGCTGCCCTGAATTTTACTTTTTTTTTTCTGTGTTGGGGAAGAAACAAAATTCCAGAACAATGGAAAATTGCAAAAACTATTTCATTGTTTAAGAAAGGACAAATACATAACTGTAAGAACTGCAGAGGGCTACGTTTACTAAATAGGTATCCAAAACAGGTCTGCCATTTTTAATTGCAAGGCACTAAAATCAAGCACGTAAACCTCTCACTTAAACTGGAGGGAAGTAATACAGCTCCTCACTTTTTGGACTGGATAATCCTCACTACTCGCGTCCCGTCTTACCCCACTCCGACCTTACTCATGTCGGAGTCCATCTGCTCCGCACAGTGAAATGCCTTGGCTGCATTCCGGCTTCCGATTCTTTTGCCTTGCAGTTAAAATGGCATAAAAATTGGACACGGCCTTCCTACCTGAGAATGCTTCTCTGGGAGAAATTTAAAGGTAGGTTCGGCATGTAGTGGTTGAAAGTTTCCTTGTAATTTCACAACTGGACAATGTAATTTAATGAAAATTCTTCTTGTAAGCCCATGTTTTCCCTTAACAGAGATTTAGGCTCTCTCCCCCTACACGGAAGAATTTGAACCATACTAAGTTAGTTACACTTGTTTTCGTATAGATGTCACGTGGTCAGCGTTCCGCCTCATAGGAAACCAAGGTAGTACTAGGACGGGAAAATTAGGTAAATTTTACTTAGAAGCCTTTCATTCAGGTTTATGGATCTTTTACGAGCCTGGAAATCTTCAGACTCGGGACCCACGGCTTAAACTCCCTCCCGGAGGACTTGCTCCTTGGATTTTTCCATCCTAAAAAAATCCATCGACTCCGGCCGGGTTTGAACCCGCGACCCTCGGGACCAGAGGCAAGGAGCATAACAACTAGTCCATCGCGGCCGATATATAATGTATCCAAATTAAAGTTTATTATTATATTGTTATTGTTATTATTATTATTATTATTATTATTATTAAGATAGTTGCCCGCGGTGAGCTAGGCCTCTAGTTCCGATGGACGCGGGTTAAAACCCGGGCGGAGTCGATGGATTTTTAGGATGAAAAAATCCAAGGGACAAGTTCTTCAGGAGGGACTTTATGTCGTGGGTCCGAGTCTGAAGATTTATAGGCTCGTAAAAAATCGAAAGTCTGAATACAAACACCTTTATAGAAAATTTACCAACAATTATCCATCCAAGTAATACCTTAGTTACCCACTAGGTGTCTCTCTGAGGCTATATACCGACCACATATCACTTGCTGACATCTGGGGGTAAATAAGTGTAATTAAATTAGCTTGGTTAACATCCTAATCCCTAAGTACGTGGTATATAGATAGACAATTAGGATAAATAATTATTTTTATTGCTTCGGCAAACAGCTGGATGCTGACTTCACATTGACATAGGATATGTCAATCTAGTGATAGGCAATTAAGAGGGAGAAGTTATATAGTATCCTACTGGATTCTAGAATTCCTAAAACAAAGATTAGGGTGCGGATAGGAAAACACTTAAGATATTTTGAAATTCAAACTGGGTTAAAGCAAGGAGATGTACTATTTCCTCTAATATTCATTTTGTATTACAACATGCAATCAGCTATTAGGTGATAGCTAGGAGAAATAAAGAAGTAAACACTCGCTTTCTATTGAGTAACATTAAGAAATTGGGACTGGAAGCAAATACCAATAAAATTAAATATACAGTCACAGATAGAAATACATTATATAATAGGAATCGACAGTTAATGACAAAAGAAGGAAATTTTGAAGAAGTGGCTGAATTATTATAAACAAGAATAAGATGCAGAAATAAATTAAATATAGGCTTAATTTTTTAAAGTGGATGCTATTATGCATTACAGAGACTCTTATCAACCGATTTTTCTGAGAAAACGTTAAACTAAATATACATAAAACTGTTATTATTCCATTTACATTATATGGATTCGAAACCTAATCTCTTATTTTAAGGGAGGAGAAAATGTTACAAGTATTTGAGAATAAAGTTCCTAGGAAGATTGTTGAATCAAAGAGAGATGAATGGAGACCAGTGAGCTATAGGCTATGGTCTTCATGGAAAACCAGATATGATAATAAGAGTTAAGTCTCGCAGGACATGTGGCACGAAGAGGGATGGAATGAGAGACGGGCCATGAAAACTTCTTGTAGGAAAACCAGAGGGAAAGCGACCAGTAGGTAGGCCAAGAATGAGGTGGGAATGTAACATTAACAATTATTTGAGGGAAGTAGATTATACAGGGGATGATTGGAAAAAAAATATCTCATGATAGATATATATGGATAACTTATGTCCGCGCGGCCATGAGCCTGCGGGTTCGATAGCGCCAGTGAGTTAGTTATATCTGTAAAATGTTCTAGTGGTAACAATTTTTCGTTAATTAACAAAGTCGGATTGGCGATTAATCTGATTCATAAATTTAAAAATCGCTCTACTGCAGGAATTTTCAATTTTTCGTAACGAAAGGTATATGTAATTGATATGAGACGAGGAAGGTATTGTCAAAAAATCAGTGAAATCCGTTAGTTAGAAGCGGGGATTTTCCTGAAAATCGAAATATGAAAATGGCTCTAGTGCCCATCATGTTTTTTTTTTCCCTCAAGGAAACGGCTTGTGACATAACAGAGAAATAAGACCGAATTCGTTACTTAACTTACTTACTCACTGGCACTATCGAACCCGTAGGTTCATGACCGCACGGACATAAGCTCTCCATACATCCCTATCCTGAGCTAATGCTTTCCAATCATTCCCTGTATAATCTACTTCTCTCAAATCATAGTTAATGTTGTTCTCCCACCTCATTCTTGGTCTACCAACTGGGCGTTTTCCTTCTGGCTTTCCTACAAGAAGTTTCCATGCACGTCTTTCATTCCCCATACGCGCAACATGTCCTGCCCATCGCAGTCTACGGGACTTAACTGTTCTTATTATATCTGGCTTCCTATAAAGACCATGTAGTTCATTGTTATGTAGTCTTCTTTCGTTAATTAGCAAAATCAACCCGACCGTTAATTCCATTGGTTTAGTTTACAGAGCTGCTGCCTCACGTACTTTAGTAGTTCACAGTGGATGAAAGTAGGGATTGCCAACATTTGTCCATTGTGTGAATTTAATGTCGTGCCAATTAGCATGTCTTTTGGTTTATTGTGCGTTAAATTTTTGTTATCCGAATTTCATAATACTACATTATATAACAACATAAAAGGTTTCTTGAGAGGTGTGAAAACGTAATTATGTCATGGTTTGCTAATGAATTTCATGAGAAACCTTTTCGAAAATCATGTTATGTCACTCCTCCTCATGGCACGATTGACCTACAATGACCTTGGCGTAACATCATCATGAGTCAATAAAGCGCAAACAGTAAAGTAAACCCATTGCTCGTGTCTGGGGAAAACCCAGGTCGAGGGATGAGATGAGACGAAGCCCTTAATGTTGAAGGTCTGTGATATAGGTGGATGGATGCTGGCTGAGCAGACATGTCGCACCATTACAGGGGAAGATGTGAATAAAGGGAACGAAGTGCATGGCGTGAATATAGAACAGTGATGTAATTAAGTTTTTGGTTGGGTAAAAAGGGACAATAACCTGACCTGACTCCGATCCGTCCACTAGAAAGTCTACATGAAGTGACCGAGATCCGAATTTGGGACCCAGAGGTGGAGGGCAGTGCGCCACACTATAGAAGTGAATTGAGCAACTACCCACTTTTCTCTTGTATTTCTTAACTTTCTATTCATTTCCCTCTTTTTTTTTACCCCACTCTTTTCCACACAAGTACATGTAACAACATACCAAAATTGCAGATTAAAATTCTGTACCCTGCCGTGAATTTAACCCGAGTCGTGTGTCGTAGGTTTAAGGCACGTGAAAGAACCTCAAACCTGAAATAAAGAGGCCTCTGTGTAAAATTTGTAGGACCTTTCACACCCATATTTGAATAGCGACTATAATTATCTAATAAAGGGAATGTCAACAATTGCATGCCGAAACCTACCTTGAAATTTCTTCGAGAGAAGCGTCGTGATGTATCAGGGCTGTTTAAAAAATATTTGCCGTTTTTAACTGCAAGGCACTAAAATCCAGCGAAAAATCTTTCGTTTAAACTATAGGGAAGTAATACAATCCCGAATTGGTAGATTGGATAACTCTCAATATCTTCCGTCTGCGCCGTGTCCCGCCTCACTCCACTCCGCTCTTACTCAAGCTGGGAGTCCATCTGCTACATACAGTGGATTGCTATTTCTGCATTAGATTTCTGTGCCTTGCAGTTAAAATCGGCAGATGATTTTTGGACACACTTGGTAGATCACAGCGCTTCTCCGGGAGAAATTTGAAGGTAGGTTTCGGCATGTAATGGTTGACAGTTCCCTTGTAAGTTGTTAAGGAACGTCTAATGCTGTCTAGATATATGGATAAAACCACACAATTTTAACAATTTATAGTCGCCTTGCACATGCGTTATAACAAAAATTGGCCTGCGAAATAATGGCTAAGTTATAAGGAACGTAAATAAGTGAAGCATAATTGGTAGTAAATCAATATGAAAGGGAAGTAAGAATTCAATTTTCCACTATCATCATCAACTTCATCATAATCTTCTACATTTCATAGGTCATCTTGATTCTAATCTAAAGCTAGTTTAGGGCGTATTTCTTCCTGCATTGTTTTAACGTGGATTTGACTTTATCTGCTAATATTTTAATTTATTTTCAATAGAACGTACTTTAAGCTCTTTCATGATGGTTCACTTTATAATATTGTCCAGTCTTGTGCAATATTTAATTTCTTGCAGAGATTTAATTTCTGCTGACTATATATTTTTAGATAATTTTTGCTACTACCCAATTTTCATTCCCATATGCTTTTGCAAAATTTTTCCTTTATTGTTTCTCATTTTTAGTGTACTATTTATGGTGCCACAATCTTCTTTAAATTTCCGTTCTTTTTCATTCTGCATCTATATCGTATTTATAACCTGATTTCTCACCTTAGATATTTAAAATTTGTGATCTGTTTCAATATGTAGTTATTATTTATATGTTTTTATCTAATAGTATTATATCCAGAAAAAAGTAATTTTCTTGTTTATATTATAAAATTATATTATTATATTCTATTTCATTAACAAATGGCCTAATTAGACTCTGTTTTTATTTTTACAACCATGTATTCAAATATAATCAACCCCGAAAATTTTCTGTACGAGTGGAAAACTACTAAGACATTTAAGTCTTAATGAAGCTTCTCTATTTATAAATTTAAAGGTCATTAGTTTTATTTTAACTTAAAATTTTTATGGGATAGAATTTAAGCTAGTATTACTCTACAGTAAGTTAGAAGATATTAATGATATGTGTTCTTAAAATTAACCTTAGAATTCAAAAGGAATATATTAAAAGAATTAAGATGTGTAGATATAGGCTTATCTTGGGCAATAATTACATGTTGAGGCACACGTGAAAGAGATGTACAAACTAAAATTGCAATGGCAAAAAATGCAACTAAGACATTACATGGAATAATTTGGAACAAAAATACTACAAAGGAAACCAAAATGAAATTTTTACAAGAGCATAATACAGAATACTTTATCATATGGAAGTGAAACTTGGTCTTTGATGGAATTACAAAAGAATACAATTAGAACAGTTGAATTTGATTATCTTAGAAGAAGCCTTAAAAAAAAAAACAAGACAGGATAAAGTATGAAATGAATTCCTTTGGAGAGAAATGAATGTCGCCACATCTGTTGTTAAGAAGATTGAAAATCACACTCTTAAATGGTATGGCCATGTACAGAAAAATGGAAGATGAAAGATGGCCAAAAATATATACCAATGGTCACCCCCCGGAAGAAATAAACGTGGCAGACCAAGATGGAAATGGAAAACGTATGTCAGAACTATAATGGATGATCGGAATTTGGAAGAGGGAGATTGGAATGATAGAAATAAATGGAAACTGAAGACGGCAAACCTATAAGTGGGGGCGAAGAAAAAGAAGATGTGTAGATTTTTATTTGTAGATAGGATTCAGCTTAATTCTCTCCCTAAAACAAAAGATGAATAGGATATTCGTAGGTAGTAGTACTAAGGATGTTACTACTATTATAGAAATTATAAGGGAGGATCAATAGAATAATATAAATTAAATAACTATTCATTTTGGTAAGAAACCCTAAGAAGGGATGAAGGCCTCAGGTACTTATACATTTAAGCGTTATCGACTGCGATGGACAGGATATGTAGGAAGAATGGGGAATGAAAAGGGACATGGGAACTTCTTATAGGATAACGAGAGGGAAAGCACTCAATACGCAGGCCAATCATGAGGCGGGAAAATAATATTAACCATGATTTGAGGGAGGTAAATTATAAAGGGAGTGATTGAAAAACAGCTGAGGATAGGGGTGTATTAAGAGTTTATGTCTGAGAGGCCGGGTTTGATAGTGCAAGTGTTTTAGTTAGTAAGCATACAAATTCAATTTGATTCAACCTTCAAAGTTAAATTTGGATTCCGGCGAAACCCCTAAATGATAATATTGCAATACAACATTTTTCTTCCCGAAATCATTACAGTACCTTTGCACTATGTTAATTTCTGGAAAACAAAGAAATATGACATCTAACATTGTAACTTTAACTCCGTTCTTATATTTAATATTTTACAGAGATTCCAGTCGTATTGACGATTTTCATTGTCCTGTAATTTATTTTATTTTATTTTTATTTTACCTGATGGAGTTAAGACCGTAAGGTGTTCTCTTCCACTTCACCAGGTTAAATTATACATGAAATAAGAACTACTATGAATCATATACAACTTGTTTAATATATAATAAGCAAATATACAATTCACAATGAAATATAAAAAAATATTTAAAAAAGTAATATTAACATAAAATTTGATTAAGTAGCTGTGCTGGTAAAGATAGTGTAAAATATAAAATAATAATAAAAGTAAACCTGGAATACGGTTACATATTATATTGTCTAAGGAAATATTTGGTGTTTTTTAAACTGTTTTTGAGTCGGGCAATCCCTGATATACGAGGGGAGGGAATTCCAGAGTCGGGTGGCTGAAACGAGGAAGGATGAGGAATAGTGATGTAGAGGTAGACCTATAGCTAGAGTTAAATTTTCTCTCAAACGCGTGTTTAAGTTGTGGAGGGAAGATGGTGAATGGAAGCGAATAGAAATATAAAGGGATGATGAGGTGGACAAAACGTTGTATAAGAAGCAGAGGCAATGTATATTTCGCCCGTCTTCCAATCGGAGCCAAGACAACATTTCAAATGTTGGAGTTATGTGATCTGATTTACAGAGGTTGCATATAACGTGCACACGTCAGTACAATTTGTAAAGTAAACCCTTCGATTTACACGGATGCTGGTTGACCAGACCTGTTGCACCATCACAGGGATGGCCTTTTCATTCAGACTTATGGATCTTTTACGAGCCTGAAAATCTTCAGACTCGGGGCCCATGAGATTGGAGAAGTGGCGGATTGAACTTTTGAGAGGGAAAACAATCCTCGGTCAGACTATATGGGGACCTATAGATGAAGGGAGAGTCATTAACCATTTGCGCCCCGGAGCAAGTTGAACTAAATTACTTTTATATATTTTTTGGAACCCCAGGAAATCTGTTTTGCTCTCAGCAGGGCAAGGGATTTGGGGTATTATTAAGAATGGTGGAACATTCCGATTGATTGAGGGTCTTTCCACTTTTTCAGCGGTTGCCCTTTTACCAGCCGGCTGCTGGCCCTTCACATCCACATGTGTCAATCACAGAGGTAGATGATCAACAGCCAGTGTAGGGGTGACATGTGGTTAGCATGTCGAGTCCCCCAGCCGTTATAGCTGGTTCCTCAACCTGGAGCCGCTACTTATTGTAGCTACCCAATTTCCTCACGATGCTGGTGGGCACCGGTCCCATACTGGCCGAAATACTATGAGAAAATTTCTTCCCCCATGGAGACTCGAACCAGCGCAAGTCCCGTAGCTCTGCGCCAAAGCTTCCTACCTTAACCGCTCGGCTACGGCGCGGGACTTGGTGGAACATTCTAGGCCTATATAGGCCTATATACTCGCGTAGCTCAGTCACTGACAGGGGAATTACGCAACAGACGCGAACGTGTACAGTCCACTCATAGAAAATTACACATATTTTACCGTAGAATTATGTTTGATCAAACAAAAGTTAGTTGTTTAAATAGTTACATTTGTTGGCCTATTTACTGGTGTCCAGTCAAGGGTTGTATTCCCTGCGATGATGTCTTCATTTAACTACGAATATCTGAATGGTATCTCGTAGTGCTCAGAATTCTCAGCTCTTGTTATCAGTGTCAATACTGTTGTAATTAAAGGCAGTAAAACTCAGTCTAACTCTCGCTCATTCTCTTAAGCGAGAGCAGCTGAAAGGGAGTGCGGCCACGAGAGTCTCATGTACCGGCAATAAGGGCTCAAGATTGAGAAGTAGTGAGTGCGGAGGATCAAGTGTTCGTGCCACATAATAAATGTTTACTGCATGTGTTAACCTACACTTTTCTTACTTATTTACTTAATACAGGCTTTCCACTTTACAGCAATTTTCCCTTAGGCCTATATCCTGCTTTCCAGAGATTCTTATCTTCCCATTTTCCTTCTTCCATACTCCTCTTCATCATGGCATCACATATTCCCTCATACCATGTTCTTCTGCTTTTCCCCCTCTTCCTTCTGCCTGGTACCATCCAATTTAACATCCGTTTAGGTCCTGTTCTTCCGATGTTCGTTGCATAAAACTCTCTTTGTTATCCTATCGATAACAGTCTCTTGTGCATTCATTTCTTGTCATATATATATATAATATGTTATAGTCTGGATAATCTCTTAAAACTAAAATAATTCCTTCTTTTACGAATAATCATTTATTATTATTATTATTATTATTATTATTATTATTATTATTATTATTATTATTATACTGAATTATAAATCTATAAAACACTTAAAGGCCATTCCATACGAAATCAAAAAAATAATATACGTAAACTGAACTCGCATCTTCAAAAATTTACAACTTTTTAATTAGTGAAACGTTATGGCGAACTGAATATCTAAACCTGAATAAACTTCTGGAATAGCGGATTATGAATTTTCGCAACTATAGCTGGAGAGTACCGAGTTTCAGGTCTCATGTCGATACACTGTAATTAAATAATAATAGATCTGTCAATTTAGCGTATTAAAAAAAAAGAAACCTTTTGTTTGAAATAAAATTTTCAAACTCACTGAAATTAAAAAAAAAAAACTGCCACATTATATATAATTTTATGCATTATCGCTTGAAAATTAATACGGCGATATTTACAGTTTTCTAAACAGCGTAAGTTAAAGTAAAATTCAATTGACCATTCCGTACATAAATGGACCATTTTTGTACGGAATAAGTTATCTTGTTCCAACTACTGTCTGCCTTATTTATTGGTAGATGAAAGGAAACCTCATAATTTATATTTTTTTTACAATATCACATGAAAATAAATTTACATAAAGTCTAAACACACGTTTAGTGATGTTGGAGTACATTTTATTTACACTACTAGGTACACATTTAATTAATTTTTTACATGTAATATACAGGTTTATATTCAAAGCATATGGCTTATATAATGTAGATCCAATTACGTAATTTATTTAATACATTGTGTTTAGCTTTCGCAGTCACTGTTTCCAATTATTTTGTTATGAAGACTGTTCACCGCTCACGGGAAATCTGATCCAACGGGACTCCCGGTCGCTCTTGCTTCCATTTTACTTCCGCACATGGGTTCGGCATTTACCTCTCTATTCCTTAATACGCTAAGTTTCTCCGTAGAAGCAACGAGACTGGGAAGCTCGGAGAGCCAGATTCGACCTGTCCGTCGCCGTGGCGTAGTAGGAGTTCCTACCTTCCACTCCGGCGACCCGGGTTCGATTCCCGGCGGGGTAGGGGATTTTAAATCTCTACCTTGGGTCTGGGTGTGTGTCCTGTCTTGTGTTTGTATGTGTGAATAAGATACAAAGGTTAACAAAGTTAAACAAAAAAAAATGGAAAAAACAGTGCAAACGAAAGAAAACGACAAAGATAGAAATTTAAAAAAAAGGAGCGGGAGTGAATAGTTGTAATGTTGGGGGCTGACAGTAGTTTCAAGTTATTTATCCATTTAACAGAGCGAGCGTGTCGATAGTTGAGCATAAACAGTATCTTGGTCACCACTACACAACAGTATGGACAATTATTACTGTGTAACTGTAATATAATTATGTTTTTATGCACATCCCTTATTCCGGTACCTAATTGTACCAACAGTCTGACTGATATTTACTGTCTTTATAACACTAGCTCTTAGGCAAAAGTATATTAACCGAGCCAGAGTAAACATTTACAGTTGGTTAAAACTCAAGACACGCATATTACTATCGGAAAACTGCGAAACAACAGACTAATATCCAAGATAATGTAATAGTCGGCTTATATTACAAAGTAGTTATGAAAAACAGCCTAGTATACTCAAGTTAAATTAAAACATCTCAAGAGGACGAAGTTAAACAAATAAGTTTAATGATTTGCATTTTGTGTACCTAGAATTTTTGGTGTGTTGTTTATTGACTTATCTCATGCTATATATTACTTACAGAATTTTATAGTAATATCAGTAATATAGTATATTAATACTACTTGAGTCTACAGCTGTGGTTTGGAGGTAGCGTGCTGCCTTGTCACGCAGCGGGCCCGGGTTCGATTCCCGGTCGGGACAGGCTTCTGGGTGAGATTTTGTTCGGGGTTTTTCCTCACCTGTAGGACAAATGTCAGGAAGCTTAGAGCCAAACGGTCCCCGAAAATCATCCGGCATCATCGGCCATCATCATCATCTTTATCATTGTCATCATCATCATTCACCGGTGTGGAAAGCAACGAGAAGCTACCACACCTGTAATTCCCTAGTAAAGCTGCACAGCATGAAAACGCTATAATTGCAGTGAAAAACCTGCCCTCGGACAGAATTACTATAGATGGATGGCTTACTGCTTAATAATATAACTTCAGTATAAAATACATTTAAAATAAATACATTTTTAACATAAGCTTTAATTTTATAACATTACGATATATTTAAAGTTTGATACTGCTTATAGTTTACTATCACTCACTCTGTAATACCAAAGAACGACCGTAGCGCTGTTTATGTAGGTCAAATGTGTGTCGGATTATAGTTAGTATTTGGTGTACCGTTGCTTAGTCATTAGCGATATAATTAAAATCTGGGCATGAAACGGCCGTCAAATTTTCAGGTTCTTCAACGTGCCGCAAATCTGCGACACGGACTCACAGCTTTACTTACCTTCTAAATGAAACCATACTTTGGATTTTTACGCTTTAAAAATCCACCCTCTCAGCCGATTATGGACCCACGAATCTCGGAACCACAAACCAGCGTGATAACAACTAGAACACGTGAAGATTTATAATTGGTTCACAACATTACATTCACGGTTGTCAGCATTTAAAAAAGTTTGTGTTTTTAATATCAGTCTTCTTCTTCTTCCTTCCAAGTATTAGGCCAAGGCCTGTTACGATCCTATAGAAAATTTTCCCTCCAGCGTTTCATAGTGATCTTCGTCCTCTTGGTATATAATTATAAACAGCTTTGGGGATCCGATTTGAACTCATTCTTTCTAGTTGGTACTGTTTAATATATTCCAAAATTGGCGTAGTCTTCAATTCTTTTAAGATATCGGTGTTCCTTTTCCGATCCCATCTGGTGTAACCCGCTGTTCTGCGCATGAATCTCATTTCACAAGCCGTTATTCTGCTTTCATGTTGTCTTTTTAGTATCCATACTTCACTACCATAGATCAACACTGGTCTAGCCAAAGTGTTATATAAACGTAATCTGGTGCTTTTTTGTACAAGGGATGGTTTCATAACTTGATTAATAATTCCTAAACTTTTATTATAACTAGGCCTAGTAATTTTTTCAGCGATATCCTTTTCACCCCAGATAGAGAGATAATATCCAAGATATTTAAATTTATTAGATCTCTCTAAGATTTTACTTTGTATGGGGTCCTTCCCATGAAATGCCATAATTTTAGTTTTGTTAATTGATATTTCCATATTAAATTTGGCAGCTATTTTTTTGTAAATTATAAATTGATCGTTGCAAATCATTTTCGGAAAGTGCCAGAAGAGCTAAATCGTCTGCAAAAAAGAATAGCATCGAGTTTGAGGTTCCTATTGATGGATATATATCCTCGTTGTGTTTTCCTCCATTCGTTTATAATTTATTCATAGGCCTATATATAATGAAAAGCACCGGTGAAAGTCCACATCCCTGTCTTACTCCAGTGTTGATCTTTTCCCAAGAAGATAATTTACCTCTTGTTTAACAGAGATTTCATTATCTTGTAGTAGTAGTAGTAGTAGTAGGACTTTATTAGACAAAAAGTAAGATATTTACAATATTATTTACAAATATGGGTCGCACGGGCAGTAAGCCGTACGTGCTGTTGACAGTCCGTTACAATAAAGTAATAATTGGTACTAGTGTAAAGAAAAATAAACAAAAACAAGCCCTAGGCTCATTATCTTTATAGATGTTGAAGATATTAGTAATATAATGTTGTGGAACGTAATCATCAGCTAAAATTTGTAGTAATATATTTCTGTCTACTTTGTCAAAAACCTTTATGAAGTCAACGAAGGCGATATGAGTTCATCATCATCATCACTCGAGGGATTAGGCAATTGCCCGTTCCGACTTCATAATGCATCAGCCCAACGTCTTCTAGGTCTTCCAACATCACGTCTTCCTCTTGATTGATAATTTCTTGCTAACAATGGATATCTCTCCTTACTCATTCCATCCATGTGATCAATCCATTTTTGTCTTTAATTCGTGACTTTATCCAATAAAGGCTGTACTTTCAATTCTTCTCTTATATCCTCATTTCTTATTCTATCAAGTCTTGTACATCCTTTTACTTGTCTTAGGAACCTCATCTCCGCCGTCTGTATTCTATCCTTCTGTTTTTTCACTGGAGCCCAAGTTTCACATCCATACAATATTGTGGGAACCGCCATAACATTATACATTTTTATCTTAGTTTCTTTTCTAATTTTATTTTTGAATGTTCTCTGTATTGTTCCACACACCGTCTGAAATTTATTTATTTTGGATTCAATATCTCTTTCCACATTGTATTCAACATCACAGCCCAAATATTTGAAACTAGACACCTGTTCTATACTTTGATTTTCTAAAATAATTTTGGATCTCACTGGATCTCTTCCTCTAAAAGCCATAGTCTTCGTTTTCCTTATAGAAATCTTTAGATCATATAATTTACATATTTAAATTAATGCATGCATTCATTTCTGTAAGTCGTCTTCATTTTTCTGTATTATGATTACATCGTCAGCAAATAGAAGGTTATTTATGCACACTTTATTATCCATTCTTATTCCTGGATTCACTAAAACTTTCCATTTATTTAAAATATCGTATATATATATATATATATATATATATATATATATATATAACAAAGTGGGTGATAAACTACATCCTTGTCGTAATCCAGTATTTGTTTTGATTGTATCTGTTCTTTTGAATCCGGTATCTATAATTATATTTGTGTCTTCATATAATTTCTTTATTGTTTCAACAAGGCACAGCGGGTATCCTTTCATTCGTAATATTTCCCATAATTTTTGTCTGTTTACTCGATCGAAGACCTTATCCAAATCTATAAAACCTATGTGAGTTTCTAAGTTATGTTCTCTTCTCTTTTCTATGAGTTGTTTCAGTGTAAAGAGATTGTCTATACATGACCTTCCCTTTCTGAATCCACTTTGATTTTCATTTATTATTACTTCTGTTATGTTTCTCAATCTATTATTTATTATTTTCGTATATATCTTGTAGCCAGTATTCTGTAATTCTCGTAATTTCTCCGGTCTCCTCTTTTGAATATATTCTTCACAATTGCTGTTTTCCAAGTGGTTGGAATCCCATAGGTCTGCCAACATATATTAATTAGATGAAGTATTCGTAGTTTACACAATATTCCACTATATTTGACTAACTCCATATTTATATTATCTAATCCTGTTGCTTTCCTATTATTAGTGGTTTTCAGAGCCATTTCTAATTTATTCATGTCTATTACATCAATATTTTCCACTTTTATGTCTTCCTCGTTGTCCTCTTTTCCTTCAATTTCCTCCTTTTTCCAAAGTTTTTCATAATGTTGTATCCATTCTTGTTCTGGGATTATATTCAATCTGGCAGAATCTTTCTCAGTCTGATTTAGTTGTTTCACTAATTTATAACCTATTTCTTGTCTTCCATACATATCATGTTCTACTGAGCTTATAAATTTATCCCAAGACTCCTGATGGGCTTTTCTTATAATGCTTTTAGCAATTCTCCTTTTCATTTTATATTCTTCATAATATTCTTCTGTTTTCAGTCGTAAGTATGTATGATATGCTTTTTGTTTTTCATTCACTGCATTTTGTATATTCGCATTCCAACTTCTCAAGCCCTTCCTATTTCTTATTCTATTTTTCTTTCCTAATATCTCATTTGCTGTTTTTATGTATTAAATTTGATATATTTTCCCATTCAATATTTATATCTTCTGACGTCGCTATCTCTAATATATATATATATATATATATTCATTCTGCTTTCATAATGTTGTCTAATACTTTGATCTTGTAATAAATATACTTTATATACTTCTTCTTGGTTTCTTTTGTTCTTTATGTTATTTTTCCGCCATTTAGCTATTATGTTTATTTTACTTATCACGAGATAGTGATCAGAGTATATATCGCTGCCTCTATGTACTCTCACATCTTTTACCAAGGCTCCAAGCTTGTTGTTTACGATTAAATATTCAATTATTGATCTTGAGTTACATCCACTTTTTGTATATTTATGTATGTCCTTTTTTCGGGAATAGGTATTCATTATTTTTAATTGATTATAGGCTGAAAACTGTCTCAAATCCTGTCCATTATCATTTATAGTTATTTCTCCATTATTTCCTATTACATTAGGTATAGGGACATTGCCTACTCTGGCATTTAAGTCTCCACTTATTAAATGATGACCTTTTGTATATTTATCAACTAATGTTTGTAATGTTTTATACATTTTTTTTGTTTCTTCTTTCCTCTGGGGCATACACAGCAATTATCATCATATATCCTCTTTCAATTTTAAATCTGGCTATCAGGATTCTTTCATTTATAAACTCATAGCTATTCAATTTGTTCTTCCATTTTTCATCTATGAGTTTCTATATTGAATTCCTTGTGCTTTTCTAATAGTAGTTTTAGAGTGAAGAATCCATATGTTCAAGATCTACCCTTTCTGAATCCATTCTGCTCTTCTCCAATTATATTTTCATTTTTTAAAAATTTATTCTTAACTATATTAGCATAAATTTTATATCCAGAGTTCAACAAGCTAATTCCACGATAGTTATCTTAGATTTGGCGACTTCCTGTTTTGAAGATTGGAATTACAATGGATTTGTTCCAGTGATTTTTTAAATCATAAGTATGGTCAAAATAGTACGTAAACCAGAATTTAAAAAAAAGTATATTCCGACCAGTCGTGTCTCTGAAAGGCCCTGGAAACCTGGCGGACGTAAAATTACGTACAAAGTGAGAAGTTAAACTAGGTAGAAATTATATATATTCATACTTTTAAAATTCATGGAAACAACCGTTGAGGTTAATGATTAAAATTTTAAAATTATAAAAATCGTACCTGTTATATCAGTCGTCCTCAACTAAAAAAAAAACGTTTTTATAAAACGTCGTCAAACATTAATATCCGACACAGCGGAACACAGACCTGCATCGTTTCTGGATGTTTTGCTAACTAATGTCATGTCATCCCGCGTACACTCGCATCATGTCAGTCTGTGGTGTGGGTGTGGAGCAACTATTACCCTAAGTAAGGTGGGTAAGTGCTTCATTTCCAATTTGTCCCTGACAATAAGTGGTTAGTATCTCGTCCATGCGACGCAGCAACAGTGCTGCTATGACTGGAGGTACACGATCCGCTGTGTCGTATAATAAAAATATTGTATGTTTTTAATGTTTGGCGATGTTTTATAAACAAATGTTTGCTTGAATTGAGGACGACTGATGGAAAATGTAGGCATTTTATAATTTTAATATTTTTAAATACATCTAGTATGACATAGTAATTATGATAAATAAAAGCCGTAAAAGTCTAGCTGAAAATTTACCCTGACGGCTGAGGAAAATCATTAAACAAAAACTTAAAAGGATAAAAATTGGCCCTGGGGTTTGATGCCCGGACCTTCTGAATACGAGACTTATATGTTAATATGCGAATGAATTTGTTAGGTTGCAGTTTTGAAATCCGATCTTACTTATAATGTTTATGTTCTCAGATGTAAATAATTTAAGTAAATTAACACCAGTAATAAATGTTACGGTCGAATGATACCATATGTCGATGTTAACGACTGCTCTAGTTTATTTTTACATTCACACATGTATGTGTAAAACATATTTTTATGTCTTACTACTTTATAATTATTTATTTATTCCTAGGATAATTTATATATATATATATATATATATATATATATATATATATATATATATATATATATATATAACATACAGTAAAAGCTCCTTATTCGCGGTTCCCTTATTCGCGTTTTCGTTATTCGCGGGTTAAAAATTTCCGACACAGTTCCTGTATTCGCGGCTAAAAATTTCTTTATTTGCTGATTCAGTCGGTATATTAGATGGATTAGTGTCCTTTATTAATACATCAGCTACATTTTTTTACTGCAGGCACGTGCTAATACGGCTTTTACAAAGAGTGATTCAAACCAAAGGGGCAAATTAATATCAAAGTAAAACAAACCTTATTGTCACTAAGCCTAATGTTCGTTGATAAAAGCCACCGCCGTTGTATTTTACGTGCCGCTATGTCCGTTGATAAAAGTCACCCTCGCGACGATCGGTGTTCTATTGTTTCAATTTGTCAATCGTTGGAATAATTTTAATTGATTAACACGTGTCTATTCTGCATTGTTGTCAATTTATAATGTCGAGTAAAAGCAATGAAAATTATTTCTGAAGCGGAAAAATGTAGTGTTAGTAAAAATATAAATGCTTTACCGTTTACGCGTTGGCGAGTAGTTTGCGTCACGCTGTTTCAATGTTAATTAATTAACTGTACGATTCATCAAGAAATCCGAAGAAAAAAATAAGGAATTCTATCGCTGAAATCACAGCTGAATTCACAGCTGAATAACAATCTGAATTGAAATACCCTTTAATAATAAGTTGGTAAAAGGCACTCGAAAGAGCATTAAGTTATAAGTTTATGATTTGTCTTTTATGAGTTCGTTCAGTGATCCTGTCCATATTCTGCATTGTTTGTAATGGTATCGCTCACACGTTTGGTCGCATATCTTGCATTCACACGAATCACTCGGTTGGTGGAATTTTGTATTTTTGCACATTTTGTGATGATATCCGTGTGTTGCTAAACCTATGATTCTGTGCCTTTGTGGTTGGTTACTTCCAGTCCATTCTCTGTTTACCATGGCATCTGAGGCGTAGAAATGTTCGTAGATCTCTTTTTCTCTCTGTTTCTTTTTTTCGATGACTTTCTTATATGGCTCCGTTGCTGGCAGTAGTATCCTTTGCCTCAGGTCCTCTAGGAAGAAGGTTTCTCTGGCTAGCATATAGGCCATTCTGTTTGGTGTGTATTTGCTTGCACCTAATGCCTTTTTGATGAATCTTGGTTTTACTTTTTCTAACCTCTCCAAATCGCTGGTCGATAGTTTTTAAAGGCGGCAAAACAGGAAAACATTACTAAGTTCTTTAAGCCCTTGCCCATGCGAGACAGTAATAATTAATACAAATTGTTCAAAATCTCTCATTAATTGATTTTATTTTGTAACCTTGGAACGTATCCCCTATATACCCACAAAAATTACCATTACATATTCGCGGTATATTTGCGGAACATATCCCCCGCCAATAAGAAGCTTTTACTGTACTTCCGCGGTATTAACATTTTCAAAACGCCCGCGCAAGCATTAAGTTTACCTTGCATAATAAACTATTAATTACAACAATGAAACATTTAAAATTAACATTCTTAACGTTTAAATACAATTTAGTCTGTATAGAAAGTGAAAGAAAAATTACATTTGTTAAATTTTCCCATGAAACTCATATTAAGGGCACTAACTACAAATCACGCTTCACAAATATTTATAATTTCTTTAGAGGAACTTAAATAGGACTTAAAGTTGTCGAATTAAACCGTGAAACATTACGAGCACTACACATTTGTAACACTGCCACTTCCCTAACAGCTTCTCTTGGCAATTCACAATTTTCTTTTTAAACATTTGCATATTATTCCATTTTGAATTAATTATTGAAGAGCTCAAGCAGGAGTAACAATATTAGTAAGCACAAGATTAAGGAAAACAATAACTGCATACGAATGGATAAATCAGAGAATAATGAAAATAATATGCAAAATACCAAAAGAAAATCTTACTGTAATAGGAACCTACGCACCAGAGGAAGACAGAAAACAAGAAACAACAGAATTTTACCAACAACTACAAAAGATAATAGATCAAACAAACCAAAACGATTACTTAATCATAGCAGGAGATGCAAATGCACGTATAGGGAAAACACCAATTACAAATAAAACGGGAAACAATGGAAAAGAAACGCTAAATTATAATGGGAAAACGTTGTTAAATTTCGCATGCTTTAACCAATTGAGAATAACGAACAATTACTTCAGACATAAGGAAATACACAAATAAACGAGAAGTGAGAGAGGATCATGCTCTATAATAGATTACATTATGGTTAATCAAAATATGAAAAATCTAGTCAGAGACACAAGAGTCTTCAGAGAAAGCGATATCCATAGTGACCATTACCTATTGATTAGTAAAATAGATATACAAAAGAAATGGTATAGAAATAAAGAATGGTATAGAATAAAGAATTAAAGAAGAAGGAAGAAGACAAACAAGAAATGTATAAAATAAATTTGTTAGAAGAAGAACGA